>VYZT01025344.1:0-42972 GCA_013400735.1 Pomatostomus ruficeps
TTTGCTATTAATAAATGCCAACTACCCTTTCTCTTATAGAAGTCCCTGACAGATATTTGCTCTGTATAGGTGTGTTGGTGAAGGTATTCAAGAAAGGGCAGTAAATCAGCATTTACTCCTGTTGTAGAAGGTAGTGTCCCATGTTTAAGTGTTGGTGAGAGCAGTGAGACATTTCTGCAATAGGCAAGTGACAGTGATGTTGACAGAGTGTGACACGGGAGAGGAGATGAGCCACACCTGGAGGAGTCCAGGCCCAGCCCTGCTGAGAGCCAGCAGCTTTTAGAACTTGACCTGGGCATGCTGGGGCTTCTGTCTCCAATGTGAAGCTGCACAGTAGTGGTCTCGCCTCCCAAAGTGCCTCAGGGGTGCTAAGAAAATTTCTGAATAGTCTTTGAATCTCATAGTAGAAAAGTACTTGGAAAATGCAAGCTTTATTACCAGAAAATATTTTCCATTACAAATGGATGTATTGGATTAATTTTTTTCTTTTTAATTTTCTTTTGCTTTTCCATAGTGAGCATTCATGCCACACTCCATTTTGTGTTCTGCCTCAGCATGATAGCTCCATAATGAGTGGAAAAACATAAAAATTAGTTTGATCAGTTTATTTCCATACACACTTTAAGCAGCCTTATTTTGATGTGTTTGGCACTGCATTACATACAAATGATAAAATACGCTTAGAAAAAAATAGTCTGGCTACACATCATAAAAAAAAGTAGGCACAGTTGAGTCTCAAGACATACAGTTTCATCTTCCCTCTGAGGCACAACTGTCTATACAGATTAGCTTAAATGTCTGTCTAATGTATTCTTTAAAAACTGCAATGATGGAGATGCTTAGAAAGACTATGGGAATCCATTTCCCTACCTATCTTTATTTAGTTAGAAAGATTTTCCAATGTCTTACCTAAATCTTTTTTTTTGCTTTTGTAATAAGCCAGTTGCATCTCATCCAATTATAAATGCATATGGAGAGTAAATCTGGTGTCTGCTTTCTTTTTCTGACCGTTTCTGTATTTGAATATTGTTTGCTCAGCAAAACACCAAAAACTCTTCCAACATTTTTTCACAGAAAGTTTTTAATATTATTATTATATTTGTTACTCTACACATGCCTTGTATTTTAGAATCCTATTATGTACAATATTCCTGCAAATATGTTCCTTCAATGGCAAGTTGGTGTCTTCTATTTAGGCTGGACCCTTTATAATGCCCACATTCAGATTCATCTCAAATCCATTATTTTTTTTATCCTATTATTCTTTTCCTTTTTGCACATACTACTTGCTAGTATATTTTTAAATTTAACTTGCTGACTTTAAACTATTGTGTTCTGTTTAGTTTGAATTCTAATCTCACCCTTTGGAAATAAATACTTGATGTGATTCACAAAGTTTTGAACATGTAATCTGAAGTCAATGAGTTAAAACAGTCAGTGTTTCAAGGTTATTACAGAGTTTGATGGTTGGCTGTAGCCAATAAAATATAGACTAATGGGATCTATCCATCACAGGATATGCTCTTAAAACTTCTAACACCAGTCTTCATAGTCAGAAGACATGTGGCTTACTGCTCAGTTTGTGAAATAAACATTTACTTAAACAAAATAAATAGTAGGAAAAAGTCTGCTAAATGGAACGTGCAGAAGTTACAACTTTTTTTGCTTAGGTGTACATTTGCCATGAAGGTCCAAATTCTTAATTTGGCTTGATCATCTTAAAACATTCTGTTACTACTAGTCCAGTTACTCGGCTGTACTGATGAGCTCGTACTGGCTTGCCAAAAAGGAGGCTCCAGTTGACAGAAGTTTTCCTGTGCCTTCCTTTCATCCCAGCTTTTCTGTAAAGTTTGCTGAAGGCAGAGGGTAAGAGTTAGATGTGCTCCAGCAGCCCACAGACCCTGGAAGCTCAGCAACGTTTTCTGGCATGACAAGGAGATGTGTCATAAGAATGCAAGATAGTAAGTGTCATAGATTTATTTCTATCTTCCATTTGCCTAATCCATGCTGTATTTGGCTTGAAACAATCCTATCCATTCATGCTTTGCATAACTGTTTTATGCTTCTTGACCAGAGATAGACAACTTACTCATAGCTAATACTAACTAAAGACAAAGAAAAAAATAAAGTATCTAATATGTGGGAAACAATGGGGGATTTTAATTACATCCCAGATGAGGTACCTGTTAGCTGAAAAAGTAACACTGAAGAGTGTATTTAGAGGGAAAATATGTTGTCACTTGTTACAGGGTGTAATTTGCAGTCTTCCCATTCCCATTTTACAAACTGCAGACCTTTCTTCTTCAGTTACTCAGGCATAAGGACATATTTACACAAAGTGGTCAGTTTGTCAGAGCTCTGCCATGAGGACTCAGAAACAAACTCCTTGGATTTTTCTCATACTTACCCATCTCTGCCCCAGGGATGTCTGGGGGGAGCTATGAATCTGCTGATGTTTTTTTTCTTACCTTACCCAATATCACTCCATTGCTAGACTAGATCAGAGACAGTCATCCACCAGCATCTGTGTTCAGCAGCATCATGCTGATGGCTGAGCATTTACCCTGTTATTCTTTCACAGGTACTGGGTATTATTCAGCCTTATTGGTCTTCTGCTGAAGTCTTGGCACGTTACCAAGCTAGGTTTTCCAAAGCAGGGAAGGTGTTAAGGTCTCATTCCTACTTTCTGGGACAACCCTTTAAAAGTTACGGTGACTCTTGCTAATACTGACACAATGTCTGTTTTAAGCTGTACATGCCATGCCACAAGGATGGCAAGAGCCTGTACAGGGAGCACCAAGTAGAAAAATGATGTACTTGTGCTTAAACAATTAGTCCAGGATTGCTTTACATTTCTCACTAATGAAACTGCTTCACACTCACCCTATAAGCTTTTTTTCTTAATTTTTTTGTGTGTTAATAACACTTTGGTTCTCATTCCATTCCTTTAAAAATTGTGCTCTACTAAACCTTCTTTTTATCTTTTCTACATTCTTGCTTCTTACACTCCTTGTGTCTGTTTCTTCTTTCAAAACTGTGAAAAGCTCTGCTGGCTCCATGTGCTGAGCCTGAATAAAGCTGTTAGTGGCTGTTTCTGAAGAGAGGCAACCTGCAACCCCTGAAGGACAACAGAGGGAAAGTTGTCACCAGAGACTTAGGTGACAGCTGCTCTTTGCCCAGTCATGCTTTGGAAAACACTCTCAAGATGCCCCACCTTGCTGGGTCAGTACATAGGTGTCCTGTAACCCACAGAAAGTTTCTTCTATTAAATTGCTTTCAATAAAAGGCATCTTTAATCAAAAGCCACTTTGTTCTCCCAGGATACTCTTCTAGCTGTTTCTATGATACTCACTTTTTTTGCCAGTTTCCAGTCTCACTAATGAGGTTTCCTATTATTCTTTCTTTTATGCAGTTTTCACTGCTTTCTCTCATCTGATTCAATTTGATAAATCTCCCCCCTATTCCCTTTCCATGTGTTTTTAATCTAAGATTTAGAAAAATAGTATTCTTAGGGGCATAGTAACCACCATGTTTACAACAGTGAGACATCAAAACTCTCATGCACACAAGTTACATCTTTAAATATGTTAGCTAATGAAATGCATTACTGTGCTTCCCACTGATCCATTAACAATGTGAAAGCATGACTTCCTCTGTCTGTTTAGCCCTTGGATGGCAAGCCCGTAAGTGATGGCTTCCTGGTTTGATAAATACTAAATCTAAACAGCAAAGCATTTTCTGATTTCTCGGCCTCTGTTTCCTTCAAAGATATCAAAAAGTGTTTTCCTGAAGTCTTTGGCGAGGCGTATTCAATGTGAATCAGGAGCAAAGGAAAACAAAGGAAAGGACCTATCAAAAGGGTGAAATCCCAGGTTTGAATTCAAGCCTTTACAGTCCTGTGACAGAAGAACCAAACCATACCTCTCTGTTTCAATCAGTGTATTTTATTATCAGTGGGCTTTATTATCTGGCTCTACAGAACTGAATCAGCAATAGGATTAGTCTTGACCTGGTTTAAGGTCTAAAAGCAGTTTTGCAACATGTTCACATTGTCTGCAGATGTATTGATTTCTCACTGTCTCTCTCCTCATCACTGCAGTGCTTTCTCTCAGCTCTACAGGTCCAGATTGAGAGGCAGCTTGTGAGACTGGTATACTTTGCTAAATGCATTCATTTGCCAATGTGCTAAAAATGAAGATATTTTTATATAATTGTTTCATTGTCTGATTTGTTTAATCTTTCCACATTGTTCTCACTTTGGAAAGTTCCATTAACTTTCTGGAATAATACCTTTATCAGAAACACCTTCAATTCAGTTTATCTCCTCAAGTTGTGGAGCCAGGTCTCCTTCTGTAAATCATCATTCCTTTGGTGACTTAAAAAGCATTTATGTGTTTTCTGATCTACAATTATTAAAGCTCTGGTGATGCAATATAAAAGTCAATGCTTGACGAAAGAGCAGAGAGCCAATAGATTTTGTATATGTATTTGTATATGGCCTCTGCCAAAAATGCTGAGATATAGATACAACAAGAATATTGGCAAGTTTTAGATGTATCTGAACGGCACAAAGTATGCTGAATGGCAGATGAGCACACTGAGGGTACAGTTTGTCAAGAAATAAGAGGTATCTTTGAGCTGATAAAATACCTCTTCATGCTGTTGTTCATTTAATGAAGGGAAGCATACAATACTGCTTGAATTCAGTGACAAAAAGGGAAGAAAAACACCACAGCTCTCAGAGATGTCCTGAATTGTTCACTGGTTGATACACAGCATGATGCAACATTATTCTGTTCATGTTTTAAAATTTGTGTCTTGAGTCACTGAACCAGCTCAAAATATAAACCTCATCAGATCACAAAAATGCTGAGAAACTTTCAAAGGAATGAGTGAGTGCTGATGCTGAGCTGTGTGCGGAAACAGAGGCCAGCTGTTCTTCCATGTTTGTAAACATACAGCCCAACAAGCTGCATCTCCAGGGACTGACCCCAACCAAGGAAGGAATGGAAATGCATCTGTCTCAAAATGCACTTTGTCATCTCCATTGTTCACTCTTCCTTACAATGAACAACCACCTAAGCTCCATCTCAGAAACTCTAGGACATACACTGGAACCTGATGATGAACACAGCTATAATGAAATAGCAGTGCAAAGGTGTTTTACTTCCCTTGTGCCCTAAACATCAGCTGTGCCACTGAGAGATTTCAAGGGTGCTTGGCCTGGGGTTTGGATTTTTTTGCTTGGCTTTTCTTTGTTGTGGGTGGTGAATGCTCTTAAACTCACAATTATAGCAAAAGCAAGAGAGAAGAAAAATAATTAAAATACTTCAAGAAGAAAAAAACAAAAAAATTGCCAGAAAGACTAGTAAGCCAAGACAGGCACAAGTGATAGGCCTGGTAATTTCATTAGACAGTGTGGTCACATGATACCTCCAAATTCAAAGGGCTGTCATTGATTGCACAGTCTGAATATGATGGACTTACATACCAAAGGTGGCAGGAGAACTTCTAGCATAAGATGTTAAGTAGAAAGATGAGAATTGGTCTGCCAGAACCTGTAGTGAACTGTCTATTAGAGATTATTTTTTTACTTGTGAAATTGGCAGATTTGTCACAGAAACAGTTCAGGCAGAGTGAAGTCAGAAGCCTCTGTACTGCACGATGAGACTTCTCTTTAAAGGGTCTGGTGTATCTCTGGCTAAGCAGGTGGCTAGACAAAGAGCCCAGCAAGCACAGGAACTTTGAAGCCTCTTGGAGCAGACTCTGTGTGACACGACAGGAAGGAATAACAACATGCAAAAGCAGACCAGTACAATTCTAAAAATAATCCTGGTACAGCAGTACTAAAAACTTGGATTAAATACCTGACCTCAAAACAGACTTGGATTCTTCCAGATACACAAATCTCTTGCTGAGAAGTCCCAGTGAACATCTTTTCTGCTGGAATTGTGGAAGGGTTGGTGAACTATCCTTCTGAGACAACTAATCTAACAATACTTGTAAGATGTTAGTTATCCCACTGCACCTCTGACACAGGTAAACCCAGGCATTTAAATTAAGTTTATTACCAAATAGTGCACTAAAAAAACTCCAAAATGGACAGCTTCTGAGTTTCATGTACATCTGTGCTTCTATGCTACAGCATTTTGCTTTTTGTGTTTAAAATTTGTTTGGGGTTGAATTTTTTTAGTTGGTTTTGTTTCCCACATAGTGTTCAAAGTCAATCTCATGCTGCATAAACCAAAATATTTACAGTGTGCTTTTGTTCTTGTTGTGCATTCTGACTAAAGGCAAAGTGAGGTTGCTATATACTGACTCAGAAGAGGATTTTGCAAATAAATCAAAATACACTTTTGTATTTTTGGTTGACCCACGAAATTCAATGCTGCTAGCAGCACAAATTAGCAACTTCAATGTTTTAGGCTTATCTCAGCTCTGGAAAGTCTTACACATATCTCTTAGAAGTAATTTAGCCTTACTACTGATGTTCAGGGGAGGATATTGACCACTTAATTTAGAAAGACAGGGACCACAGTTTCTAAGCACTACTTGACAATCCATATACTACAACCTACAAGAGATACCTTGTTGGCAGATCTTCCAAGACATGAATTAAGAAATCATGAGTGGGATTTTGCTAGTGCAATCAGCAACAACTTAACTCATTGCCTCTGGGCATCACTTGCCAATTATTTCAGAGGAATCTAAGTTAAGTAAGTTGCCAAATGCTCTTGAAAATCTCTATTCAGCTTTATAAGACTCCAATTTGAAATGAAATGCAGCTGTATTTTTATTTACTTTTATCATAGATACAGACAGTTACATGGATGCTTTCAATCAATGAGAAGCAACTCACTTGTATATCTGTTTTTTTTCCAGTATAAAGCTGATTTTTTTTTTTTAATCCAAACTGTTATTTAGCAGGAGATGTAGTAGATAGTAAGACAGAATCACAGTGGGATGTTTACTGTTAGCAGAGCATTTGGAGTAGTTCCCAACAGAAAGAGCTTTAGTCAGTGATGCATATTGAAACATAAAACAGGTTTTACCAACTCTGCAAAGCTACGAAGTCCGTAGTATGAAATGCTGCTGAGCTGAGACAAGCACCAAGCAGATGCAGCAGCCTTGTGTTGTGTGGCCTAACTGTTCTGAGCAAAGACATTTTAAACCCTTATTTAGAGACCCCAGCTCCCCATATCATTCACTAAAGGAGCTACCACCTGAGAAGGTGCATTTTAAACCACCCTCAGACTGAACAGTCACCTGAAGGTCAACACACTGACTCCAGCAGGAAAAACTTGGGGAGAGCTGTTTGCAAATTCTTTTTTACCCCTGAAACAGGAGTCTTCATAAAGGGCAAAGTGGTGTCTCCACCTACTTGCAATCCAAAGTCTTGAATGTTAGTGCCTACAAATGCTTTCACAATAAAGACATGCAGAGAATTCCTCCAAAGGTGCAGAAGACACAGAGCCCTCTCTCAATACACTTTTGTGGAAAGGTAGGTGGTTACAGCACTTTCTTGGGATCAGCAAGACACAAGTGGGAGTCCAAACCTGTGGGCACAGTTAACAGTCTCCACTCTGATCTGTCAGTCATTCCAATGCAGGAAAACTTCACGTTTCATGGGCCAGAAAGTGGAAACAAGAATGTTGGGAACAACATCATGGTGCTATTTTGGATATGTCTTCAGTCAATCTAAACCTGCCCTCCATCCAAAGGAGAAAACTAAATACAGATTAATTCACTTATCAAAATGCAATTGTATATGAGGGGGACCACAAGGACTCATTCTCTTCCCATATGTGTTCTATAAAGAAAAAAATGTTGCTATCACTGCACTTCAAATAGAGACTGATTGACTCACCATATGTAGGTTTGCTTTTGCATTAACATGCAGTTGAAACCCAGCAGAGAAGTTTCTCTAACTTCTGTATCCTAGCCAGGAAAAAGCTAGAACAAGGTGACAAGGTGATGGTGGTACAACCAAGGTGCTCCAGGGCATGGGGAGCAGCAGAACTTCAGGCTTGTGTGGAATTCTGGGGTCAGAATCTGAGGTCTTGGTTTGTTTTGGGAAATTATAGGCTGGAACTAGGATCTGTAGGACTTTTGTTCCAAGTTTAGGCATCTGAATTTTTTCCTTTTGGATCTGACCTTTCAGATTAGAAGAGCAGAAACACAACATAAAAGCTAATAAAACAGAGGACAAATAAGACTGGCTTCTTAGCTCACTAGCAATATAGAGAAACATTTCTTGCATGCTCAGCTACTTAATGTTTCTGATCAAACATATTTCTGTAATCACTGTATATTTTTACAATATAAAAATCAAGTGGAAAGACTCAATAGAGAGCTTAAGGGATCTAATGATCTTGCTAACTCTCAGCAGGACATTCATTTTCTATAGTCTTCTTCAGTGGCACAGCCCAGCTAAATTGGTTTATAAATTTCTGAAGGTGCATAGCACAAAAGTAGCATCAAAAAAGTATGAGAGAAAGATGGATAAGAAATATCCTTAACACCAGTATTGAATTTTCACCAGCTAAAAATGGACTTTCATGTTCATGCTTCAATCTTCTGGCTGGGACTTTTTAACTGATGCCAAATATATAAAATTTTACACTTCCAAGTTCACCCCTTTCTGGGATGTTACTTTTAAACCAGCATTTCTCCATAATTCCTCATCAGCTATTTTTGTGTTCAAACCAAGAGGTAAACCTAGTGATCTGGTGTAGCCTGAGTTCATAAAGTTCATCAAGGAAGTGCCATGCACACCAAAAATTACACTAATGAAGGAATTTAAGTACGCAGAAATGGGAGCTTCCAAGGTTCGCGTTGAGTAGCTCTCCCCGACAGCTACTGGGAACAGAAGTACCCTTTTACAGAGCAGCCCCTGTCCTGCAGTAATCAGAGGATCTTGAGCTTCAGCTCCTCCTGTCCTCTGCATTTCTTTGCAGTTTCCCACCTTTCCAGCCACCACCCGTGGCTCCTGCATGGTGCTGAACACCCCCAGTGCCCAGGGTCATCGCCAGTGCTCCTACAGAAGCGGGCCTTGCCACTTTGACAGAGACATTAAGATCAGAGTGGATCCTCTGTGGCATTTTCTGAGTGCACCAGAAGGCTGAACAGAAGAACCCAACTGAGACGCAAACAAGACTTGTATGGTATAACAGAATTAGCAGGAAGACAATATTCACTGTGTAAGGGAGAAAAACAAAACAAACAACACTATAAGCTTGAAAACATTCGCCTCACTCTTCTGTGGTTTGAGGAGTGACGTCTAGCATGGCAAAACAAAAATCAGACCTGTTTTTAATCTGTGAACAGCTCTTTTGATGAAGTCTGTCATGTTTCTGGCTTCGTTTGTTCCTTGAGAAAAGAGCAAAAATGTTATTTTTCTTAAAGAATTTCCAAATGTTTTATCTTTATTAATGTTTCTATATCATATAGTTCATCACTGCAGACAAGTCTGTCTCATTCATTAATCCTTCCATTGTCAAAACAGCATAACCAATAGTTTATAACATCATAAATCTTGGATATTAGTCATAATATAGAGATTTCCCGTTATGTATAGGATTGTCTCTTCTGATGTGTTTGAAAGGCTGGTCAGGACTGTTCTTACAAGCAGTGTAATATTCTGTATTGAAGCAGTAAGCCTATTAATGGTATTTGAATTTTTGGGTTGCTTTTGTCACTGATTGTGGTTTTCCAGATGGCAAGAAATTAATCACTTAGTTTAAATATTTTTTCATGCTCTTTCTGCAAGTTTCATATTTGATGCAAGATTTGGCAAGTCCTCTGAAGTTTGGGTTCTTAAAGATACAGGTTACTGTCCAAAAAACTCAAGATCCCTAATTCATCCTCCTAAATTGCAAACAAGAAACAGAAAACTACTTGAAGGGAGAAGAAAAAAAGAACATAACAGAAGTGATTCATAGTTTAATTCATACAAAAATGGAAAGCAAAATGTAGCCTCACTATCTCAGTCTTAAAAAGATCCTGTTCAGTAAATATGGTCACTTCAGGTCTCTTTAGAAAGACGTGTTCATAAGCTGTCATTCTTCCCTTAAGCAGGACACAGAGAAAGACTGAGGGCTGCCAGCACCTGTAACAAACATTTAACAGTCAATGTTTTTCTTTGAGATAACTTGAAGAGCACAAAACCAAAACGAGTACCAGAGTGCTTTGTGTGGTTTTTTTTTTTTTTGTTTTTTTTTTTTTTTTTTGATTTTTGTGCTATTAATGTTGGCATTTTTGAACTTGACTGGGAAAGGTGAAGAGGAAGCTGCTTAAGTCATTGCTGCATTTGTCTGTACTATGTGATCATTGAGAGGCTCTAAAAATGTGTGGATCCCATTTGTTCCATTACACAACTCTAAGCAGGACTAACACCACAAAAGCTGGTGCATCTACAGAGCAGATCACAAGAATGGGGGAAAAGCCAAGTGCTCCAAGTGACAGGCTTTTATGTTGCAAAGCAACATCATCTGCAAATATTTAAGTCAGAAGAAGGGAGCAGAGGAAAAGCAATGGGCTTCAAGTCTTAAAAACTGGTGATCAAAGAGGGATTAGATCACAGGGAATTATCAACTGGAATTGCACAGTCCTATGTAGCAGGTGTTTGGGTTCTAGTGGGACAAACACGGTCTTGGGGTAAACCAGCTTCTCAAAAGTGTGTTCTTCACCTGCTTAGAGACACCCTCACTTGGTCAGAGGCCACCTCTAGTCTGACCTCTGTACTTCAAAGTTCTGAAAATAACTGATTTAATAAAAGCCAGAACAGCAGAGCCAGTTCAGTAAGAACATTATACCAGGTTAACTGCAATTAGCTGTTTTAGACAGCTGAATTTGCAAGCCTCCTTCAGCAACCACTCACCCCCAGCTGACATGCTGCCTAAAAGCCAGAGCTTACACAAGCCACAGCCATCCTGATCATTTTGAAAGTATTATGAGAGTCCTGGGTTATGTTCACAGGTGGGCTCTCATTGCTCCAGGAAACATTTTGTTTCCCCACTTCTCTGCCCTGAATAAACACGCTTTTCCAAAGCACCAAAGACCTTCTCCAGGCAGGAGATAGCTTCCCATGTATCACCAGGCAATGTGAGGCTAACCCACAGCCTTGGGCAGAGTGTTCCAGCCGTGCCAGAGGAACACAGCGCTCGCAAACCTCAGCCCTCTAGACAGCCTTCATTTTCCTCTCAGCTTTCTCTGCTTTACCTGGCATTTTCTTATCAACGCCTTCTGACCAGCCAAAAACATGAGCTGGAGTTTCTATGAGAATTTTCATTGCAGGCACTCCCTAGATAACCACCAACCTGGCTGAACTGAAGAAAATGCGTAAGAAAGGAGAACAAGGATATGATTGTTTATTTTTGTTTCTTGTTGACAAAAATTGTCACCAAAGATATCTCTCACATTCCTGTAGCTGATTTTGATCAAGACATCATACTGAATGATATATTATGGGCTAAACTCTGAAGCAGTAACTGGGTTCTTTGGTTTGAATTTCATTTTGAACTTTAGTAAATACTGCATTCTTTTCTCCAGTTCCCAGTTTTTGCCAGGCCATGTTCCTTCATTTGATATGATTTGCAGTTTGGAAAGAACACACCGCTGTGGAGACCTGAATACACACAGTTATGTTTCCTTGCTACTATACACTGTTCCTAAGGAAGGTCCTTATATCATTGGTGTTGCTAACCCTGATGTTGTACACATGTGCAAGATATCTTCAGTTACCAGTACAGTATTTGTGAAGAAAAAGAAAGCTTTAGTCAACCTAAAAAAAAAAAAAAAAGAAGAAAGCAAAAACTAATGTTCACCACATGCACTGTCTTGAGAATTCAGGTGAACTTTCTGTACTTCTTTTGCTTTGGAAAAATGCATAAGCTATGCTTTTAAATCATTTACAAACTCCTCTGCCTTAATTTATTAACATAGGCTGACTGCACAAGTGCACTATTTTAACCTTAAACTGGAATACTAATAAAATCCCTACACAAAACCAGATATGTTTAATTTCAGCTTTTATTGCACTATTATCCCAGTAGATCCCACAAACATCTGATTGAAGTTACCTTAAAATTTCTGCACTTAAATATGGAACCAAATAAACTCCACTGATCGCAACGATCTTGAACTTGTGGGAATTCAGATCTAGATCCAGGCTTTGCAGCTGGATTCCATCCTGAGTTTAAATACTACACAGAATCAAAGAGTGTTGTGGCTGCACACAGTCTACAGGAAATGTTAAATTCAACATTTTTGGTAGGTGTTCTAACCCTTAATTACTCCCAAATTTCTGCCCAACTCTTCATACCAATACCTGAATTCAGACTCTTGCTTTCTGTCTGAACCGACTAAAGCCTTAGCAGACACATCACTTCACTATAGAATAAACATTGTGGCACTGATTTGAATCCAGAATTCTCTGAACAACTGTTTCACATCTAAGTAATTGCACCAGCAGTAGTGGGTTCAACTCCTTGTTTATACGGTGGGGGTGGAGGGGTGCGGTTGGAGTCACAGCCCATGACTTTATCATACAACATGAAAAGCCTTTGGGCTATCTTCTCAGCTGGGATAAATAAGCAAAGCTCTATTGGTTTCTGGGCGAATGAGATTATAATTCAAATCAGAAGCATAGTGTTTGTTTATACCATAATAAAGCATCACAGAAGTGTGTATCATAAGCCTTAAAACACTGCACTCAAGGACAGTAAAACCCATGAGTCTGAGCTTAGGTTTCAGTGAAGTTATGCCTATTTATTTCAGGATAGCAGTGCTGATGTGCACCAGCTGAGAATCTGGCTCTTTAACTCCTAGATGACAGCAGAAACCATTTACAGGTGGAGGGAGAAGGGGCTGGGATGGGAATCAACTTAAGTACAAAGCTGTATGGCTGATAAACGGGTATCAGCCATCTCTTAAAATAGGTAGGCCTGTTTCTTCCTAAAGCAAAACTAGAGAATTAATAAACACATGCAAAAGAATAATACAAAAGAGATGTTTCCTTAAGGAATTTCAAATGTGTACACTGTGCTTCACATTCCAAAACACAGCATTTTGACAGTAACATTTAACCAGTTTCTCATTTTATGTGCTTGCACACACAACCCTTTTTATTCATAACAAACTGCTGTATAAAATGCCTTTCAGAACAACCTATCCAGTCATTAAACTGACAGCCTATGCTCACCTAAAAATAAAACTACCCTTTCTTCCATGCACCTCAAAAGCACCCCAAACTAGCCAGCAGTAATAAATTGAAAGGCCAGTTTTTCCTCGTACCACATCCACACAGCTCATCCCAGTGGGAGATGATACAATATGTGAACATAGCTATGTTTCACAGTAATTATGTAAGCGAAGTCACATGTGGCACAAACGGAATGTATAGCAAAGAGCAAAAGCATATGTTCAAATAAACCACTGGTTATGTCAAAACTAATCACTTGTTTACTGTAGTGGACTCTACAGTAATAGGCCAAATGAGTCTAATGACTTTGCTCCTCGTTGAGCAGGCTCAAGCAGATTTTTTTTTCTGGAATTATGTTTATGCAATATGAACATACTGTTATTTGCTACTTTCCACATGATCCTTTTGGCATTCTTATGAGAAGATGATGATGGTTCTGTCTAAATGTTTGGGAGGATTATCACTGACATGGGAAGTTATTAGGTTTGATGCAATATAGAGAACATTCACAGTCAGAAAACAGCATCTTTCATTTTTAGGAATGGACATAATTGTGCTTTGTGACAGTGCACATCCTTAAGATGTTATGTATCATTGCGTACTTAAAAAAGCAGTACACTTTTCATTGATCTTTCAATTTCATTTTGATTTAAAATGCAGATCTTTCCCTCCATTGAAATCTTAGCATTTTTATTTTAAAATGCATCGGAAAAAATCCATTTCAGACATATGCAGCACCATAAATTACTTTTTGTGGTTGAAACAGTATTCGCTTATGTCATGGGTTGAACATCCTCCTTTATTAGAATGCTATTTATTGCCACCAGCTGCAGTGCTTAGCTAGGAAAGTTCTTGACACCAGCGATTGCTTTTCAGCACCAATGCTTCCGGCTGCTAACGTGGGCTTCCATTGCCAAATGCAGCCACTCCTCTTAAACTGTTCCTTCTGGTATACAGACAGCTCCTGTCACTGTTACCCAGAGCAGAAGCTGGGAGAAAGGGATCGGATCTGAACCCACTGCTATGGAATCTCTTTAGCTATAAATCTTCTATAACTTTAAAAGGCCTTGCCGAATACCACTAGCTTGAAAGCTGTCAAACGTGTTCAGAAAATCTACCCATCAGTAATGGATTTTTTCAAAATTAAGATGTGAGTTCAGCTTGTGAGCAAAGGGTGTCTTACATAACAAGCCACAGATTTAGTAAAAGTGAGAGGATTTCTGTATCTATTAGCTATGTAGCCAGTGGTCTGTATTTCATTAGATTTTCGAGCAGGGAGAAGCCAGACAAAGGTAATTACTCTTCTTCTGTTAAGGGCTGTTATTACTCCTGCATGAACAGCTAGCACTGCCTTTTTCTTTTGCCTCTGCCTATGGCAGCCAGGAAAACTAAGCAGGAGCAGTATAAAAGTGGCAGTGTCAACAGCTGTCCTACCAAACACCGAGTGTACCTCATACAGTAAATCTTCAAAGCAGTAGCATGTGTGCTGCTCCTCTATGCAAATCCTGTTATTTTATTGATAACACTTGCACACATGCCTTCTTCACAGCTGAACCCTTGAAAAGCTGTTGCATATAATTGGGCTCAACTAAGCAACAGAGGCAATCAGTGACAGGAGGAGACTGAACTCCTTTAACATGGGAAGAATTCCTTTCCTCCCTCAGAAAAGAAACACCCAGTAGGTCAAAGAGGAAGGTTTCTCTGCAGTATAGTACAGACAAGCCTGTTATATAGCTGCCTGAACCACTGGAATCTACAATCAAAAAAAAAGTTAAGCCCTGAGCCATCATGAACAAAATTTTTCCTTTTATTTAAATAAAGGAATGAGCAGATGTATGTATTTTTGTCTATATGTATGTTTAAAAACCCTAAAACATTCAAACTAAAATCTTTGCAGGGTTAGGCTCTGCCACACAAGATAACGTAGCTGGCAAACATTCTTAAAATTTTTTTACTCACTGTGAAAACTGATAAAAGTAGGTGTCCTGTTCATCTTACAGACAGACTACAAAAAAATAATCATTCTTCTGGCCATAAGGAAATTCCCTTACAGATTCAGAGAGTACAAGAGACATCTGAAAGCTGGAGTTATTTATGGGTCAAAATACAATTGCTCTTTATTTCTTATCTTGTCCCTGCAAATAACCCAAAACAGTTGTTAGCAAATTACTTTCTCTTTCATATCTTTAAACTGGAGATAAGTATATGTTTCCTCTAAATGACTCATAAAAATAAACTGGCACAACACTTTGACTATAAGTGTTATGTGTGACTGAGCAGCCTTCATAAAAATTACTATTTCCTTTGCATCTGTATTATCCTTGGCTAGAGTTTGGGCCCTACTCTGTCCTACACACTACATCCTCATATAAGGCCAGTATTCACTTCCTCACCACTGGAAGAGGTCTGCTCCGTTACACCAATCCCACTCCAACCTTTTCTTTGGGAAGTGCAAGACAAGATATGATAATGTAACATCATGAAGAATGGGTGTCTTAAACAGCTCCTCTCCTCTTTTCCAGCTGGACTTCAGCCAATTCAAATGGATGAGTGAGGGCCAACAGACATATTAGTGCAACCCTGTGCTTAAAGCTAAGTTATGCCCTAAATGACCCTAGAGTTAATTTATAGATGCAGAGACTAATGTACAATAGAGTTCAGAAATACTCTAAAGCCTAGCTTTGAAAATGCCTTGACACATGCCACTGGGAGTACACTCTGAGGGGGCAGAAAGGGGTAGAACATATATATGCTTACTTTCCGTGTTTGTCCAGTGTCCTATTTGGTGATTTTTTAAAAAACATTTCTTTTTTCACTTAATAATAAAAAAAAATATGTATATATATAACCAATGAAAATGAAGCCTACCAATTTTAATTCTTACTGCAGTTTAAAACCATAATTAATCCCTGCAGACAAGTTCTCCCCTAAGGAGTTCAGTAGTTCAGCAGTATTACTCTTCCTCCCTATAGATGCAAGAAATACCGGGGTGCACGGTGCACAAGCAACCTCCCTGTTAGCCATGGTGAACAGTAGGCCTCTTAGTTCCCCTCCTCCTAAAGCCCTTCCTGCAAGAACACACCACCACCTTCCCCACTAATGACATTCTATGCTGTGGGGTAAGTAAGGCAAGCCAGCAGAAAGAAAATATGGATGAGGATTCATTCCCTACTCCTTTCTTGTACCTGGGATATTAAAAGAACAGGCAGAAGAGGTGTCCAGAACACAAATTGCACAAATTGTGTCTGTTTAGTTGGGTGTCAGGTTACCTGGCAGTAAACTCTTTAGGATATTGCTCTTGGTTTCCACAAAACTTGTGCTGCTGGAAGTTCTGGGCAGTTTTTCCTTCCTTGGTGTAGAGCAATTTGCCCCAGTATTTGATCAGGATTGGGCTTTTCCAATTGCCCTACATAGGTTTCATTCTCATTGCTTTCATTTTTATCTTACTTTGTAATTATCAAATGACCTAGATTAAGCTCCCACAGAAACCAAATGAGCTTTAATCAGTTCTCCCAACTGTCCCCAAAATATAATTTCAGAAACAACTCCGATTTTCAGAGCTGGTTAATTATAAAAACAAGCTCACCCAAAAATTTTGAGTAACAAAGAAGACATGCAGCTGCAACGAAGTCCACATTTTATGTAATTTTTTTTCTTTTGGTCAGTTAGGACCATTGATGACATTTTTAGGCCTCTTAAATGAATCTTGAAACAAGTTTCTCAAGACAAACATGTGGACAATACATATAGCAGATAGCAAGTAACTATTGCACCTGGGAGGAGAGAGTTAAAAAAAAATCAACCCAGCATTAAAGTGAGTTTAGTACATTTTACGGCAATTTCAATAAGTTTAGTTATGTTCCTATAAAAGTTATGACAATCAGAGAGCTTTCCGTTGTCTGGTCATTAATTTTACTTGCTTTTTTGTAGAAGGGTTCACAATTATGCATGGCTTTCTTGCCCATGTAACACCATTTCCCATATAAACAGAGTGCTTTAGTGTTTTAATACTCGAGACTGCCACTGTGCATTACTGTAGGAGTATGAGTCACACAAACATCAACACAAGATCCTGGTACAGTGACACAAGTGGGCAGCTATTGACTTCCACGCCACTGACTCAGAGAGAGTCAGTAACAGTCTCCAGAGCAGTTGATGTACAAGCCAAAACCCTTCAGTGACCTCTGAGTTGAATGGAAGCAAGAGATGGATGAAAGGCTGATGTGGGTGCTCCCCGGCATGCAGCTGGTCAGTGTGGCAAGCAGGACCCCCTTCCTTCATTTGCTCCTTTGCCCACAATTATCCCCACCAGCAGCAAGGGTCAAGGATGACACCTGGCCACTGGATAAGAAAACATCCCTCTCATTCATACCACCACATCGACTGCACTGGGCACTAAAATGAACCAACCATGCCAGCAGTTTGCAGAATGAGCAGTGTACAGTTCTTGAGCAGTAACACCTTCAGCTGCCTTACACAGGTCATTTTGATGCTGGTGTTTCCAAAAGCAGAGAAGTAGGGTAAGCTTTTCCAGTGCCTGAAGCAATCCATCCATCCACCTGAGAAGCTTAACTGAACAGCCTGATTTTTAAGTGCAAGCATTCCAACCTCCCATTAAGTCACTGTCAGAGAATTTCCAGAATCTTTTCAATGGCCTATACTAAGCACATTTATAACTACCCCTAAAAATTAAGCACAGGGGCAATTTAAAACCAATGGCTGGGTTTTCAACAGTAAGACAGAGGGATGTACTTCAGGTTTTGGTTGCCTAACTTGAGAGAGTTAAATAATCATGTTTTCATAAGTGCTCAGCGTGTACTTTGAAAAATATTAAGCATCATCTGAGTGCTTTAACAACTAAAACAAAAGATACATTGAAGCAAAACAACTTCCTGCCTACCGTAAATGCCTTTGGTTCACCTGAGATGGCAAATTTGTTCAGTTGCTTTGTGACAAGCACATGAATGAGGCAGACAGACCAGTCAGATGCTGTTGAAACCTCATGGCTACAGACATGTCAACAAAGGCAAGAACAGTCCAAGATATCCGTTACTCAAACCAAATAAAACCACATAATACCCAGGTATTCCTTAAAACTCTAGAATCCAGACCAAATTTTCTACCCATGGGAACTAATAACCCTCCATACTCAAGCAATCTGCACAACTGCCTGAGTGGATGGGCGATCAGTTATTTTTACAATAAAATCACCCTGCAGAGAGTGAAGAAATAATTTAAAAGACAAAAACAAAAAGAAAGAAAAAAGGAAGGGAAAAGGGGAAAAAAGGGAGAAAGGAAAGGAAAGGAAAGGAAAGGAAAGGAAAGGAAAGGAAAGGAAAGGAAAGGAAAGGAAAGGAAAGGAAAGGAAAGGAAAGGAACAAATGATAGGGCTTTAGAAGAAAACACAGGTTTGCTATCTTTCTGGAAGACCCAAATAAACTAGGACAATAAACAGACACATACAGGCACTGCTCAGGAATTGTGGGTTGGTTTTGTCAGAGAAATGTATAGATATTTTACTTGGATCCAGATGGAAACTAAAAATTAAATGCATGCAATAATACAACAGAGCATGTGAATACTCTTTGGGACTGTAAACTTACATATTGAAAATTTTCTGATCAAAAAGCATTCCACAAAAATGAGCTGCAGCATCAAAGTAAAAACAAGTGCATAGGATTCAACATGAAGAAGGACAAGTCATTGCTAATGGGAAAGAGTGACCATACTATGGGAGCTGGCAGCCAAAACCAACAACCTTGCTTTCACTAGATCTCAAAGAATAATATTTAATTTAAGTAGTGGCATTTTAGAAAGCCACAAAAAATGAGACTCCCAGGGCTGGAAGTGAGAGCATATTTCATCTCCAGCCAGAATACTAGATCTGTTCCAAAGCTGAGTTACTGGAAGTCTTCCATTGTCTCCAATATTCTTTTATTTTCTTTTTTATTTCTCTCTTATTTTCAAAATGAATGAGTAGGTATTTCCCATGTAACTCCAAGAATTAGAAATACACAATATATGCATTTATTAATTTCAAAAATATAAAATACAAAATTCAGTTCTCTATAAAGAATTATATTTAGTATACACCACACTGCTGAAGTAAATTAAGCATAGTTTCAATTAATATGTTTTAATTCAATTTCTCGAATGTTCCAATACTCTTCTGGGAAAGGGAACAAAAAGAAAAACATTTTTACAAGTTCTTCAAATGCTATACCCATACTTTAGTAAACAAATAATGCTATAATTGTTGTTTTAAGAATATTACTATGCTGTAAGAAAAGCACAGCAGATAGAAGATTAGTTAATCCTTAATATTAGCTAAACCAGAAACACTTCAGTAGTACAAATACAAAATTTTATGTCTTCTGACAAACTTGTACTAGATTTTTATTTAAAGAAAAGAATTTGTTGATCATTCTAGCAATAAAAATTTTTCTTCAGAAAGCAAAGTGCCATTGGTGTACTTTAATATGTTCAGTAACAATCATAAGCCAGAAGCAGTCACCAAATAATCATGATCACAGAAGAAAGTTGTGTACCCACCAGGCTTTATTAGAGTTGCAAATCACAAGCAATGGACTGATTCCCAATTTGTTGTCTCCACAAACTTTAGGAAAAACAAAGAGCTGAAGGCATCAGAGAAATACAGTAATATGCTTCAAGGTAAGTCTTTTCAAAAGGGTATTTCTGTCTAAAGATATAAGGGATTATTCAGCAACAGCAAAAGAAATCCATTTTCAGCATATAAATGTGCATTTTAAGCCAAGTAAGAAATAGAGAAGCCCTTTTAATTTGTCCCACAAAGATATTTCCTTAATTTTTCTGGTTTGGTGAATACTCAGAGTGTGGCATCATGAGTTTCTGTTTCCATGAGTGCTGCAGTAAGGAGGCTTGCTTTAGACTAGCCCAGATAAATTCTCTAGCTTACAGCTGCATTGGCTCTCCAATGGTTTACCCAAACCCCAAGCAGGGGCACCATTTGAAATCTCTTTGTAGAAGTAAGAGCAAATGAGGGTCCTCACGCTAAAGCACATGCACTCCCCCTGCCAAATCCCAGGACAGAACTGCCGGGCATTGGCCACCTCACTCATGCCGGCTGTGCTCACCTTAGAACTGAGGTTCACGAAAGCTGCCTGGCAGCTGGAGGCCTGGGTGGGATTTTCTCTTGACCTTTAAAGCCAATTGTCTGCTGCACTTCCAGCTATTTACTGCTGCTGCAGGGAGGAATGATATTTCCTTGTCAAAGTCCTTCTCCATAAGAGCTGAGGTCTGTGTGGTATCAACCCTCTGCTGAGAGCTGCAAACACTTGTGTTAATTGCTTAATTGGTGCCCTGATATTACTGGGGGGAGGTTGCCCTGAGCTAGTGTTTTATTAGAATCAAGCCCAAGGGTTGCTGCAATAACTAAGAATAAAGGGAGTCCATAAATAAAGCCCTCTTCAGACAGAGCAAAGAGCTATTTAGCTCAGCCTCTCTCTGAGTGGCTAATGGAGTATATTTAAGGGTAAAGCACAGGAACAGAAGCTTACTGTACAACATGCGTACATAAAATTCTTTCCCTACAACCCCTAACGCTTTCTGCAGCTTAGGAACCTCCTGAGCTAAAAGGAATAGATTCGTCTCTTTCCTTAAATCTTTAAGGTTAAAAAGCAGCCGGTAGTAGACCTGCTTTCAATAAAACCAACACACAAAGTCCCTGGGTGCTATGAACCTGACAGCAATTTACAGCCATTTAGAACAATGAGTGAGCCTATTGCCAATACACACTAGAAGAGCATGATAAATGCAGAGCAAAATTTAACATTTCAATCTAGATTATTAAAGAAAACAGTACTTCATCCATCAAATTTATATCTGTCCTATCTGGGTATTTATCAGCATAGTTCTGTGCTATGTAAGCAGAACAACAAAGGCAGTGGCAGTAGCCCCACAAGCTTTGCAATAGGCTTGCACTGTGTTTATCTGTTCAGAGGTGTGCTTAGCACAGAGCAGCTTTTACTGCCAGGTAACTCCAGCTAGTCCTCAGCATCCATCAGGTATGACAAGCTACTTCATAAGATCAGGTCGCTCTTGCTAGTGCATGTTTCCACGAGCATAAGAATTAAACCATTTCTGAAAGAACAAAATGACTGGGGTCAGGCTTCAGGTGGGTGACAGTGCAGCCTGCTGTTCTCTCTGCTATATGGTACAGTCTGTGATGTGTGCTTGGCTCCCTGCAATGCACTAATATGCGTATTAAGTTCACTATTATGTCTGTATTATGTCCTATTAGAAGGCAAAGCCATTATATTTAACCATGAATATGCTAGGGAGTTAATTTTAGATTCCCTTACTGCACACACCACGTGATATTTTTTCAATTAAACAGATTCAGTATCAGAATAGACCATAACTATGTTTCCTTGAGTACTCTCATAGGCAGTTGAACATCTGGAGGTAAAAAAAGCAACAATAGAAAGGAGTTGCCATACAGGTTCCTCGTATCAAGCTGAAAAAACTTCCATAGTCCCTACATGCTGCTTGAAAGTAGATATCAAATATCTCTGAGAAAGGAGCCACAGGATTTGAGACTATGAAGATAGAACAAAGGGTTATGAAAATGTTTAAATACGTTCAGGAGGAAATTCTAAGGTGCCATTGCTGTCATCTGCAAGATGTGTTTCTCTTCTGGGTTCCAGCTTCTGTTGCTTTTAGTGTAAAGTGTATGTTACATTTTTGCTACTTACACCATATGCATCTCAAGGGTTTGCTTATTCTTAATTAAAATTAGATTAATGAAATTCATCCTCAGAATTTTTAGTGTCTTCTGAAAGTCGCTCTTTTCAGGAAGAGGCTTACACGAGGACAGAAGTGGGAAAGACTGTAAGGAATATAGGGAAGCAAGGACAAAGAAAATAAAAAAATAATTATCTGAATAAGCTCCAAGTCCTACCAGCTTAGAAGCAACAAAGCATTTTTCAATTAGTCCTGTGGTCCACAGGCACTTCCCAAAGCTGTAACTTATATTTATTTTTGACATATTTTACACATAAAGTAATGCTGCCTCAAACACTGTTGACTTGTGCAAGTTGTCGTGCTCAGCACATCACAGAGGGTCTCAGCAACCTTGGCTGAATTGCAATGGAGAAGTTTTACACTGCTGAGTTGTTTTGGAAGGAAATAAAAGTCATGAGTTAGCATTTTTGCACTGTCAAACACCATTCTATCCTTTCTCATCTCTCACACTTTTAACAGGGGTGGTTAGAATAATCATACTTATGGCTGTTACTTCCTATGCCCTTATCTTTGTGTAAGTTCCTGTATATAAATATAAATAAACCTGAGATCTGCTCTTACCTGAGGTGGCCTCAGGATTGTTTTCAGAATCAAAACAGTGTTTGAAACTCAGGAGTTTGCTTTTTTAAAAAAGTTTCCTTCAGAATCAGTATACAGTTTTCACATATCTAATACATTTTTTTTGACTGTCTCATTGAACATTAATGAATTTTCAGGAAGGAACCATGTAAAGACTGTAATGATTAGTGTCATTTAAGGGAGGATTTGTGTAAAAATAGGCTAATGATGTAGCCAAGTTTATTCAGGTGTCAGTGGCCAAATGAGACATAAAAGCTCTGAGCCCTAACTCACAGATGATCACTCAGATCAACGACTCCTTGGTGCTGTTTCAGAAAGACCTCGTTACCCTTTTTCTGTAATATATTTAGAATACAGACCATTAAATTAAGCACTTTCATGTTGGTTTCATCTTGATATTTAATTTTCAAGATTCAAGCCAAGCAGTTACCCATCTCTTCCAAATGTGTATCTGAAGATGCATTAGCAGAAAATCATTAAATCAAGCAGCAGCAGAAAGATATGAATGCTGAAAAGAATAGCAGTTTGCAATTGTTCCCATATATCAAAATGTTTTCTATGCCTCATACACTGAGACTAATTGGGACAAAATTTTGAGAGTGTCTGGCCAAATTCTGGTGTGACATGAAGTGAAATGGTTTGCACCTCTTTGTCAAAGGTAAACTCACTTTAGATTGAGGACTGACACTGTACCTTTGTATCATAAATGGTTGAGAACTTCCCACATCCTATTCCTGGATATATGATATCATATTACAGAAATAGCTAAAGCCCCCTATTTATAGAGATAGGCAGTGTAAAATAAGTTTAGATTACACCCCCTTGCCACTACAGCAGCCTTCTGGAATGCAGAGACCCCAAGATGGAGAAAGCAAATAAATGTTAAATGAGGTGTACCCAGGGAGCAGGGTTATGGTGTGGCTGGCTCCTCTAGTGGCCATTGTCTAGTGGGTGGATTGTTGATGCTGTGGCATCCATGAAAGAAAGGTATTGGTTTGGCCTGCTCTGTAACTCCACTCCAGATTCTGCAGCCTTGAAACGTGGCTAGCCCACTGGGGTTAAAAAATAAAGTGCTTGGTTCCATTTATTATTTTAATTTAAATGGACTCAGGAGATGTAT
Source organism: Pomatostomus ruficeps (assembly GCA_013400735.1). NCBI lineage: Eukaryota > Metazoa > Chordata > Aves > Passeriformes > Timaliidae > Pomatostomus > Pomatostomus ruficeps. Next base: position 23,685 of record VYZT01025344.1, read on the forward strand.
TAACACTTTGGATAGAGGCACAGGGGCTGATAAGAGCAAATGGCTTGGTCTTGTTAAAGTTTTTCTGCAGGTGGGGTACAGTTTCCATCCTTTGATTGCCAGGATAGGATTGAGGGCTCTGGTTCCTAGACTCAGGGCAATGCTCACAGTATATATGGATGACAGGAGGATTTGGCTCAGTTCTGTTTCATAACAACTCTTCAGAAATTTTTGCTTGGTTCACATGGACTTTTCAGCAGTGTTATCCTTAGCCCTCAAGAATAAGAAGCCTGTGGGAGTACGGAGAAAATATATATATGTTCTTCCCAGACCTTTGTTGGACAGAGTCCAAATTCCTCGGTGTAGGAAGGCTATGAGTTTGGGAAAAAGGTTCTGACAGACACAGCCAACTGGAAAGAGAGTGATCCACATGCACAGTTCTTTCCAAAGATGAATCAAGATGAAATGTTTTTACATGTTTTTTCATTGTCCTTAACACCTTGTAAACATTCCTAAAGCCTGTCTGTATGCCCTGCATAAAGAAGTGCTAATATCCATATGTCAGTACTGGAAATGGTTTTTCCCACACCTAAAGAGCCAAGTTCATCCCATGTGTAATTGCACTCACTTCAATAGCTTTGCAGGAGGAAGGATATTGGCCCAGTAAGTCCACCCAAAAGCTGCAGATCCTGCTGGAAACAGCTGTCTACCTTGTGAGGAGGATGAATCACCACAGACCTCAGTTGCTCAGGCCTTTGCAATAGATTCCTCCTCACTTCTGTATGCAATTCTGCCTGCAAATCTCTAAATTATCTGGACACCAGCTGCTTTAAAATCTTGAAAGCCTCATTGTAAGAGATAAGGACAGAAGAGCAGCCTTTACTCTCAGTTCCGAAACTATGTCCATTGAATGTGTATTTCTGCTGTAGTTATTCTGTATTTATCCTACTGCAAGGCATTTCATGATTAGCTACAATATCCAGCTACAATATACATATTCTTTCTGGTACATTTCTTGATTTGCAGAAAGGAGCAATGAGTGTTCACCCGTCTTTGCTCAGACAGTTACACGCTGGAACCAGGATTTAGGTCAGGGTGAACCAATGCACCTAGAGGTATTAAATTGCTTCAGTGTCTGGCCAGTAAATCTTGATGCTATGGTCAGGAAAAGCTGAATGCCAGCTTTGCAGTAAAAATGAACCAGCAGGGAGTTTCAGAGAAGCTAAGGGGAAAATTTTCATAGGATCATGAGGGAATGTTATTTAACAAATTCTCTTCTATTACAATGATTCTGTGACCCTGGTGATGCCTTCCAGTCTTATGTTGCTATAAATACCTTGCCTAAGAACTAATTCCTCTTGACAATCTGACTGAGCTTCAGCTCACAATAGAGCATGTCACCAGTTAGTTTATCTTATGGTTAACGTTAGCATTTGATTTTTGTTTTCTGTTACCGTTATTCTGGACAGCAAGGTACTGTTTTTTATATTACCTCTTGAGAATTTTACTTATGAGTAAATAAACTTGCAGCTCCTTCAACAACAGACGCTCTAAATTAAAAGATCTGAAAGTAACATTGCTATTCTTTAAGCAAATAGTGCATTCTAGGATCCTAAATTATAAATGTAACTATAAAAGGTACAAATTCCAGTTAAAATTATCTGCTTGAGACAGAAGCCCACGATTACAAGAATTATAACATCAGACATCACAATTAGTCTTAACTAAAAAAATAGTAGAGGAAGGGTCTTCAGCATGAATGTAGATTAGTCATTTTAATCACACTAGAGCTTTTTAAAATTTGCTTTTGTGATGGAATAAAACATGAGACAACATAGTTGTATGAAAATTATTTTCCATGAGCTGTGCTGAGAAAGAGATAAACAAGATAAATCTGACACTCTCTTGAATATTGAAAAATATACATACAAACCTATTGCTGTTTCCTGGTGGGGAACATGAGAAAGGAGAAACAGAGAAGTTAAGGTGAAACTATCTATTCCTAATTTTCCTGTGCCCAGAGAAGGTCATGAGGAAGAGTCATTTTTGTAGCCAGCCTCTCTCATACTGCTTAACAAGTAACACCTTTCTCTCTTCCAGTCTGTTCCATAGAACTCTATGTGGTGTGGGATTAGGGCTTCTTCAAGATGTTCTTTGTTCTTCCCATTTTTCCTAATGCCACAAGGCAGGGGGTTGTCAGGATTTTACCAGGCAATAATGCAACTATTTTTTTTTTATTCTAGATCCACAAATATCTCCTTCTCGGCATGCTGTCACACAAATCCCTTAGCAAAATTTTCATTTAATTTCTCTTTGCTTTAGCTTTCTAAAAGGTGTCCTAAGCACCTAAAATCCTAATCCAAAGGTCACGTCTGCTAATTTAGGCATCTAAATTTGTTCTGTAATTAATGCACCCCTACCATCATATCTCACCTACCATACATTTGTCTCAGGATCCTCCTCCTCAGCATATTTCATCTAATTCTAAAACAAATGAATTCAATAAGTGGACTACAGAGTACAAGAAGATGACCAGTACAGACTAGATATCTGACTTTTAGACAACTAATATTAAAAAATAACATTACCAAGCTTTGTTCAGTTTCTTTCTGTGTAATACTTCACATGATTACCTATATATGTTTTAGATTCTAAATTGAAAGATCTTTTTCAACCCAGATTGTACAGACGACAGCAGGACACATGCCACTCTGCGTGTGTCAGCAATGATTCCTTGTAATCAATAGTCATTTGTTTGAAATTAGGAGCAGTTTTGTTCTAGACTTGCTCCACAGCCAGTGAAGAAAGGCAAGTACCTTATGAGTAGCTCTGGGTGTGCCTGCCCTTCTCCAGTGACAACAGAGGAAGACTGAAGCTTCTACAGTCCCACCTTATGTACTTCAGTTAAATGATGGGATGAATCCATGTATTTCAACTGCAATGCTGAGGCTTGTAGTAAATTTCAACTCCACATTAAAATCCTGCAAGTATAATATAAATGATATGTGCCAGACATGTTTATATGGGGGTACGTGCATTCCATGTATGCATGCACAGTTTTTGTATGCTTCTACTACAACAAACTAAAACAACATGGTAACATTGTCTGTGAAACAGTGAAGCCAGTTTTCAGAAAGATGTGGAAAACCTTTGTATGCAGACCTCAGCTTAAATTATTTCTTAGAAGTGAGCTTTATACAGCTGTACAAAGTGGAATAATACTTTGAGAGCCAACCAAATGCAATATTGCATTTTCTGGTTGAGTATAATTATATGGTGAGACCATTTTCTCAATAATAATAATAATAATTATAATAATAAATAAAGCAGCCTCTGTAAAGACTTATTGCCAAGATTAATATTGTCACTGACATCCAGGATCAACAATGGTTGCAAGCAGTGGACACAAAATGAAATTGTCTGATTTTGACAACAAAATATTCTGCATTTAGCAAAGGCATATGTTTCAAACTTAAATGACTTCACTTCAAATTAAAGCAAAAAATGTTTTGAAGTGTCGTCATTTGATAATCATTTGCTTTAAAATAAGCAACAGATTTCTATCTAACAGGATCCACATCTTTAACAAGTGAACCAACATTGTGACAAACAAAAACAACCTGCTCTAAAACATAATTCCAAAATAAATTACATCTAGCTGTTTTGTTGTTGTTGTGCTCTGTTTTCCTTTCTTGGCCGCTGTAGAGCTCCCACAATTTTTTCATTGCTACAATGACAAATGCTATGAGAAAAGACCTGGGCCACTGCCAGAAATCTACTCTAGACTTCAGTATATGTTTCTGCTTTCAAGAGTCAATTGTTTTCCTTCTCTCCCAGGGGTCACTAGCTACCTTATTACCAGAAAGAATGACCCCTTGACAGCGCAATTGAGATCCAGAAACTCAACAAAACTGTAACCCCTCCAGTGTCATCAGAATTATAATCAACAGCAGAGGGTCTGGAAGACAAATGTACTTGTATATAAGGCCACCATCTTAGAAAGTGGCTTCTCTACTTGCAAAGAAACCTATCTCTATTTGGTTTCTTTTGATATTTTTATTACTCCCTTTCTTGTAACCTTTTCATTGCTAGTGCTCTCAAGGCAGGAGTGTTTTCACAGCATTGAAATTACCTGTGCTCATTTTACACAGTTTGCTGCCTATTCCTTCTCTTGCAATCTGTGCTGTGAAGCACATGACTGGAGATGGGAACCCCCAGTCTTTATGGATTTTTTTCTCTTATTCAGCTTAATTCACTAGCAGAATAGTTGTTCCTTCAGTATCCTTATTGACATGTAAGAAACACGGGTACAGAATCTTCAGCCTTGAAACTGCAGAGAAGAATGAGCTTGGAATATTAAGGAGAACCTTACAAAGAATATACCTTGCCCTTGCAAAGGCATGCACTGAAATGGTGTTATACAATAATATTTCTCAAATATAGTTATTACTAAAAGAATTAAACTTATTTGCTGGATCCTTTTGCATACACAAGAGCTGCAAAACTGAGGTTGTTTCAGATAAATACATATGAAGATATTCTGGAGCACAAGATCCTAGTCTAGTTCTTATATCTGTACATGTGGAACCCTGACCCAGAGTCCTGAGGTTACCAAAAACTGAGCCTCTAAATTGCCTAAATGTTGGGTTTTTTAAAATGTTAGCAAACTTTCAGAAAATCTTGGTGTGAATTAAAGCTTGAAAAGTTTCTTATTCTGGTGATTTTATTACCAGAATTACTTGACATGTGCGCTAGAAAGAATTTTTTTAAGACCATCCAAACACATGGTAGAAAACAAGGTACCCATGAACCAAAGCACTGCTCCCAGATGCTCTGCCATCTGACTACCATTGCACAGATATTGGGAAATACTTCAGATAATTGTTGGAGAAAGTTCTTCAAGAGATACAAGGACAAAAATATCTAAAAACCAGACAAAAGCAGACAGCGTGACAAAACACAAGCACACAAAATCCCACTGCCTTTAACAGAGATTTGGGCAAACGCAGGGATTTGCAGAGATGGGAGTCTTCAAACAGCATCATGGCCTGAGGTGCAAAAAACCCAGCAACAGTGTTCTGCTGAGCACACACTGGGAAGAAGAACAAGAAAGCATGAGGTCAAAAAAGAAATGTTTTTGTTACCTTTCTCAGACAGAAGTCATCACATTTTACAAACAACGAAATAAAAGGTATTAGACCCCTAAGTGATCCCTGGAAGGAGCAGCAGATGGCCAGCCTCGCACCTCCAGAAGAGAAGTAGCACAAATAGCAAGACTGTGGTTTTTCTTACACTGTCCTACCAACAAGATGTCACCATAACGCAGAGAAGATGCCAAGTCCTTGCCCAACTTTCCCTGCTGAGGCACAGCAGTTCTGCTACAGACAGGCAAGAGGGAGGAGGCTGTGAAAATGGCTCTTCTGCCCCAGAAACCAGGCTGTGGTCTCTGGTAAGAGCAGACGAAGCAATGTTTTGAATTTTATGTTGGTGCCTCACTTGCTGCTCTGTGTGACTGAGCTCTTCCCTTGTCAACAGTCACACTGTTGACAAGGCAGAGTTGTGTTCTCTGGCAAAGAGACAGGCAGAGTTGCTTCACACCTGTGTTTTACTTCTGCAAATCTAAGGGCAGGATTGAGGCCCTAATTAATAAGCAAAAGGGGAAAATTGACAAGTGCTTCTTTTGGCACCAGTTTTGAAAAACATATGGCCTCTTATTTTCTTACATATTAGGTCACATCATTTTAATTTCTATCCAAAAGCCCAGAAGCAAGTTACAAGGATTCTCCATACGTGTTTAAGTACCATACAGTAAAAAGAACATGCTGAAATAATGTTGTCAAAGTATGAGACCTACCTGACTGATAAAATATTCTTCTAAAAAAACAGCTCTAAGCCTCCCTTAAACAGAATGAAGGAAAATCTAAAGATAATAATGAATAAGAAAGTAGCTTCTTCTGCCAGACCCATCAAGTTAAATAGCTCTTTGTATTGTTCAAAATGTGTACAATATTGTGTTCTGTGGCAGAGGGTAAAGAGAGGGAACTTCCAGTGACGTTTTGATGAAACAACAAATAAAAATAATATTTTGACAGAGAGCTCATCCTATCAATAAAAAAAAAGCATTTCTCTCATTTCTCCGACTCAAACAGAAACCTCTTTATTGAGGTTGTACGTAGAGCCTTACAGTAATACTTAAAGGAATTGTGCCATCCACAACAGAACATGCGGAATTACTAAAGCCCCTAAGTGCTTGGCATCATTTGAGCTTAGTTCTAAATACCTACGATAGACATTTTTGGAATATGTTTCCTGAAAATAATATCAAGGATTTACTTCAGCAGTAGCTTGAGCATGCTGATAGGTTGAATTGGTGCTCACATACCAATACAAAAAAAGGATTAGCTTCTGTTAATGTGCAAAGTTGGAGAGGTTATTTTTTTATGCCAGTACTGGGATTTATTTGCCCTTCTGATGAAATGTTTACCTCACTCTGCCTTATCAATATTAACCTCACAGATCAACAGATCTTCATATCGACAGAATAGAGAAGTCAATATCACCTTATTATTATTTAATAAGTATTTCATTGTCAGTAACTGAGTGAGAACAAATATCTGTGCAGTATAATGGCATGCACTTTAATTTTGCAAGGTTACTGTCTTGCATGTTTGACAGAAGAAAGCCAACCCATTGTAAAAATCCCCCAGTAATATCAGTGTATAAAATGACAACATGCTGAAGGACATTTAAATTGAACAAAACAGGGTCTTTTTAGTCCCAGTTTTGATATACAAATGTTGGATGTGTTTTACTGTGGCTTCTGACTGTGATTGATAGGAGATGCATCAATTTCAAGGTTTGTGAATTTAAGTAAATTGTTGTCAGTGGTATGACTTCTTCTTTTTTGTATTTTTTTTTCAAATTATCTCCTTACAGAGAATAGTGTATTATAAATTGAGACAGGATATACATAAAGCATCAATTTAGCTTGAATATCCACTTACAATAGTAAAAAGAAAATAGTTGTGATAAGAATGTGAGTACATCAGAGTTGTTCAGAAAACTCCAGAGTATTTAAAAAAACCCCAAGATTGCTTATGGTTTTTCTTCTAAATAGTTTTTGGTGCTTCTGTTTGGAAAATACTTTGCTTGCCTTTCCTTTCAAAGGAAAAGTATAATATTTATTTTTTAAAAATAAAAGTAGTAGTAGTAGTAGTAGATCTTAGATACTTCTTTTATCTTTGTCCTCAGAATGTAATCCCATTAATTATACATTAGGAAAAAATACTCTTATACATTAGGGAAAAAAAAATAACAAGACTTGTATCAACTCTTTGCAACCTAAGGGGAGTTTATTTACCCTTCTTTCCTTCATAGTAATGCTTTATTTGACTAAAAAGCCTGAAAAGCTTTCTTTAAAATTGTGCTTAAGCATCATACAGAAAAGTTTGCTGTGGATCCAGTGCTTCCAGAAATTAGCTGTGTCTGATTTTGAACTAGTTTTCCCTAGATTGCTTCTTATCTGATGATGTCTGAGTCAGGATCTGGTGAAATGCACAGATACTTTTTATTATGTTTTCCAACACATGGTCATGACTCGTTTCCATGTGTAACTGTTTTGTGTCTACGTATCTACTTGCCTGTCTATATGCATAGAGCAATGTATATGCTGTTTGTGTTTGGTTTTGACAACAGATTCTATAAATTAATAAAGATACTATCTCCATTTTACTGTTCTCTAAAGGGGCATCATGGAATGGATTCTGTAAATCTAACTATACATGTTGCTGATTAAAAGCTGATGGTAACAATTAATATACAAGGGGACAGATTAGTTTTTCTTCTAACATTTTTTCGAGAGAAAAAAATGAAAATTAGACAGAAAAGACCATTTCCAGATATAACTGTATAGAGCTTGATTCAAAGCACTTTTGTTATCTCCTTAATAATGCATATAAGAATGCTCATGTGAAATGTTTGTTAAAACTCCATCCTAGAAGATATTTGCTCTTATGAATTGATTCCTTATCCATATTTTATGGAGAAATAGCTCGGCACTGGATTACAGCACATTATTTTCCAAACTCCTTATTAGACTCTGCATATCTCTCTACTGTGCCTCCAGGCTTAAATTAAAAACAAACTTAGGAAAAATTTAAAGAGACAACATTCAGAAACTTATGTTTTTACAAAGCTTCTGAAAGTTCGTTATTATTTTTGTTCATAATAGGCCTGCCTTTGAAATAATTTGATGGCTAGGTTTGTAAATTTGCTTGGAAAGATCTGGCATTCCATAGTCATTAAGGGGAGTATATATCACAAAAATGGTTTTGCATATAAATAATGGTATACAGGATTTGTCTTAAATTGTCTGCTTTCATTTGACTTTTTTTCTCTGAGATAATTTGGAGGGAAGCAGGAAGATCAAATTGAACACAATTTGGAAAAGAAACTTGGATAATTGAGCTAAGTAGGTTGAACTTGCCAGTCACCTGTGACCTCTTCCTAGTGACACACCATTTCAAACAGCTGAAATGAGAGGGCCTGCGTAGAGTTGCACAAAATAAATGCAGCAAGTGGAGTTTCAGCCTGGACCCATGTCATCTCTCGTAGTCTGCTTCATTTTTATTGAAGATGGAGGAACTCGAGCACTGCGCATCACTGCCTCAAGAAGATGTTTGGCCACCGGATGTGTTCAGGGAACTTTGTAGAGGGGAGCAGGATGGGCACTGTGGGAGGGCCACCGTGCAGGGTGGTGAGGGAACAGAACAGTACTGGACCAGTAAGAGGTGAGAAATTGAAGCCTCACAAGTAAACGAGCTCATCCGTGAGAAGATCTCCTTTACAGACTGATGCAACTGAAAGTTTGTAATCGTCCCTGTGTGTGAACCTAATATTTTGCTGTTCATTTTGAAGCGATTATTCAAAACACCTTGGCAGCTGAACCCTCCCTGCTTTCAGGATAATTATTTCGAATCGTGACTGGCAATAATAGTAATTGCCATATTCAGCCAGCACCCAGCTGTAACGATTTTTCTTTATTATTATTATTATTTGGGTTAACAATCGCCACTGACAACAATGTCTCCCGACCCTCTTCTCCCTCCCTCAAACACACAGGGAAATGAGTCCCAGTGCTCTGCAGCAGCCGTCGAGGGGCCGCTCTCCCTCCTCTGAGCGGGCTCTGTGCGGACAAGGGGTGACCAGAGGGTGGCTGTCCGGTGGCGGGGCCGGGTCCCTGCCGGGGGGCTGGCGTGGAGGATCGGGGGAGACCCGGGCTGTCGCAGCCTTCCCCCAACACCGCCCCCTCCGACGGAGCAGGGGCTGCAGACGCGGCTGTAACGAGCCTCTTAATAAACCTCCGGGTCGATGATGCATCGCTCGCCAGTGAATCTTCGCGGGTTTATTTATTTAAACTAAATCGCCCAAATGGATCGCAGCTCTGTGTTGACTCTGGCGAGAGGCGAGGCGGGGAGCCGGGGAGGGCGGCGGAGCTGACAGGTCGCCCGGGGGCTGCGGCGTTTTGTGCGTGCAGGGACTCTCCAAAACTGCCCGCCGCCACCTTCCGGGAAAGGCTCCCCCGTCCCGGTGACCGCCCCCCCCACCCCCNCTCCTCCTCCTCCTCCCAGCTCGGCCGCAGGCGCCCTTGTAAGGAAGAACCGAGCGCAGGCACCGGCCCGAGCGGAGCGGGGCATCCTCCGGCCAGGCCGCTCGGTCCGGCCGCCAGAGAAGGCGCGGGGGACGAGGGAGGGAAAGGCAGAGGATGAGTGTTTCAAACAGGGAGGAAAGCCGGCCCGTTAGAGGCTTCCTCAAGTTGACGGTCACTAGAGAGAGGTGAGGGTCAGAACTCTCCCCTCCGGCCCATGGGGAGAGGTTCCCGGGTGGAGCACGCTCTGCGCCAGGGACAGCCTGGCAGGGAGCGGGGGTCGGCCACCCCTTGTGCAGCGCTGATGACAGCTAGCCCAGCGCTCCTCCTGCCCGTTGAACTTCGCAGCGTTTCTCTTGTTTATTCAGGCTCACATCAGAGGCGAAGTTTGGGCCGCGGCGATGCAGGAGGCTGGGGCCGTCGCCCCGAGCCCGCTGCAGCGCTGGTGCCGCACGGCCACCGCGCCCAGCGAGCTTGGAGCAGTGCTCGCCTGCCGAGTCCCTGAAGCCTTTGGGTGCCTCGCAGGTAAACACAGCTGTCTCGCCGGGGATAAAAGCAGCCTCTCGCTTTTAAAACCACAAGCAGAAGTTGCAGATCAGCGTCAGCAGGAACGGTGTCACTGGCCTTCCCCGATGGGCGCCGTGCCTTCTCTTTGTCACCTCTGGGGCATCCCCTCAGCCTCAGCCCGGTCCTGGCGGACCACAGCCCCCACCCCGAGGCCGCTGCGCTCCGCTGGGGCGGGGGAGGCCGCGGTGGGGCCGCCGGGCACCGCCGCGCTGCTGTCGGAGGGTGCGGAGCCGCGGGAGGGGGTGGGACGGGCAGCCCGGCACCACGCACCGCTGCCAGCCCCCCCTTCCTCCCGGACCGCTGCTCCCTGACGTCAGATGTTTGCTTGGTCTTTTGTTCAGTTAAAAATAGTTTCACGCAGCAGCTTACCTGCCGTGGGTGACGGCTGGCCGTGGGCTGCGCCAGGGAAGCATTTTCTGGCAGAATCAATTATTTCCTTCGCCCTCAGATCTTTGATCTCCGCACGTAAATTAATTATAGTAGTATGTATGTATGTATAGTAGTAGTATGCAGGAAACTGGCTCGCAGTCTTCTAAACCCAGCATTTTGCTGCCTGAAACACATGAAAAGGGAAAGTTTCTTTGCAGTCTAGCTGTAACAGAGCTACGTTACCAAAGCTAGATATTTCTTAATGCGACCCACTGAAGTGTATGTACTCTCAAATATTATCATCACTCTAGTAACCTTTATTTTTTATTTTTAGCCTTTGCCTCTGCCTCTCATTCATGGCCGTTGCGGCGTTGTACTTGCAATTGCGTATTATCCTAGTAAAATAATTACTTTATATCAGATTACTTGTAGCAGACATTTATTCTTCTTCTCCTGGTTCTATGGAGTTATTAGAAAGTAATGGGTGCCAAGACAATCAAGGAATATTTCCTAATTAAAGAGGAAAAATGGAACTGTCACCAGTTTCCACTGTTTCTGAGCCAATTCATGTGCTCAGGTCGCACACACTTGTACCTCAAAAACACAGGCGTATCTACTGTGTGTATACAGTGCATATGCACACACGTACACACACCCCTCTGACACAGTTAGTTCTTATTTCCTACAGAGGTTAAAGAATAACTTGAAATCGAAGACAAATGAATTGACAGGAAAATGTATCACTTTTTTTCCGCTCTAATTTCTTCCCACATTATAATGAATCTCTGAGCCTTTAGCTAGGTGGGCAATTAACCACCCAGTGCCCGCTGCCCTAGAACAATCACCCCGCTGTATAGTTTATGGGGCTGAAGTTTTTTAACAGCTCGATATCCTTATTTTATTATTGTGTTCGTGTGGGATACGTAGTCTCCCACACATGCAGATCTATGGGATCTATACGGTGGATGTATAATTTTATAGTTTATCTTAGCCCAACCGCTCCTGGGTGACAAATCTGTCTGTCGCAGAGAGCACCGTCCTCATTTCAATACTATTTCGTTCTGGGAGCGCGCACGGTAATTCTTTACATCGAAATTGCTTCCCCTCTGGTTCCTATATTTTAATTTAGTAAAGGACTGATTAGCTGTGGCTTTAAAAGGGCCAGGTCTGCTCTGGCTAACAGCGTCACCTCTCACCTCTCCGCAGCCCCGGGCTGGGGTCACTGTGGGGCCGCGGCGGGGGAGTTGGCAGCGCTGCTCCGATTCCCGCTCCCGCCGCGCCTACCTGCGCGCCCCTCACCGCGCCGCGCAGCGCCCCTCGCCGCTGCCGAGCTGCCTCTGGGAGCAAATCCCCCGTTCCCCCCGCGGAAGGGGGAAGAGCAGCCCGCCCGCCTCTGCCTCTGGTACACCGTTGCTGGCGTGAATCACCGCGGAAACAACGGGAAGATGCAGCTCTGCTAGGCGAAAATAATTGGTTTATTTTAATTCGCAACGACCTGGTTTAATGGCACCCTTTCCTCTGATTTCCACGGAGACGAGGAGGAGGGCCCGCCGGGGTGCATCGTCCTCTTTAAAGGCTTCGTGTAAACTTCCACATTTTGAAAGAATAACTTCAAAAACCTGTGTTTGATTGTATTCAGACGTGTGCCAATCTCACATCGATTGGTGGATCCATTGAAGGTGTAAAGATCCGTTGATAACATGCAGGTCTAGTGTCCCTAAATCAGCAGATCCTCCCTTCTCTGACAAATCCTGGAATTAGTTTAACGAGGGAAAAATATTATTTTTCACCTGTAAAAATACATTTCAACGAGGGATGATATTCTAACAGGAGAGACTACAATAAAAATTGGAATCGCTTCTGGAAAGGTTTCGCTCTGAGCAAATGTTTCGAGTATGTCGGATCCTCATAAAACTACACTGTAGACTTTGACGATTACTGGAAAACACGCAATGCATACAAAATACGAGCAAGAAAGTGTCGAAATTATTTTTTTTTCTACCTATGAATAGTGAAAGGTGCAAGTACATTTTTAATACTTTTGATCTTTATCAAATGATAGATGTAGATAAAGGCAAATACCGAATATTCAGGAAACCACAAATAATTTTAAGAAATTACCTTTTTTTTTTTTTTTTTTAAAATGTAGCGGTGCATTTACAGAAGTGGTGCGGAGTCATCACTTTGTTTCTTTTTCTAACGTCTACCCAAATTCCAGCAATCCGCAGAGCAGTAACAGCTTTTCCCATGTGTTTATCATCGAGGTTGCAACAGGATTCGCCTCAATTGTTCTGCCTTTCTTGTGTTTTCCTTTCTTCCCTTTTCTGCATTTCCCAGATACATTCGCTTTTGTTGCAAAAATAAACAGCGGCGTTTTTAACAGGAATTTGAGATAATAATGGTTACTGATCCCATTCTTTCCATCATAATCTTCAAGTGGTTTAAGATTAATGATAGGAGGTGTTTTAGCAAGGAGTATGTGTTTTCTTCTCCAAAGACCATCGCTATGATAATTTACTTAAGATGTTGACAAGACTGTCAGTAAGGCTAATTTTTATTAAGCTGCGCTATAGCAACTGTAGTAAGCATTTGTTGTTGTTATTTAAGCACATTGTATTTCTGAATGCCCGACTGTAAATATTGTTATTTGGTCTCTGCCTGATGGATTTGCAACAGAGATGATTCCCCTTGCCTTTGTTTCAGGAAAGGTGCGTCTGGTATTCTGATAAATATTCTCTTCCACCCTCCCCCATTCCCTTTCACGCACATTTTTCAAAAGAAAATAAATTTGAGCAACTACTGTCTTAGTCCAGCAGTGTCTTCCGCACAGCATTGCTTTGGCTGGACTCTCTCTAGGCACATCCCTGAACCAATGGGACAAGATGCAGGTTTGAGTGCTGAGTTTGTGCGATTATTTAAGTTTTTTTTAATTGAGCAAAATAACCTTTTAAATATTAAATACGTAATTGCAGTACCCCGGTGTACGAAGGGGCTGGGGTGCCTCCTTAAGCGAGGGCAGTTTATGATGTATTGGCGGCTCCCGAGCGGACTTCTACCATGTCCGACCCCCGGCACCGGCGCGGCCTCGTCCGAAGCGGCTCCCCGCGGCAGGCCGGACCCCGTGGCGGGCGGCGGCGACAGCGCTCCCACGGCCAGCGCTCGCCCCGCCGGGCCGGGCTGTCCACACGCCGCGCTCCTGCCCGGCCGCTTCCCCCGCTCCTCCCGGGGCAGACGGGAGCAGAGCCCCTCGGCGGAACCCGTCAGGGGAGAGGGCTGGGTGTGGGTACCGCGGGCTGGCACGCGTGGGTGCGCGCAGGACGGCGGAGGAGGGCGCGGAACAGCCCGCTCGATCAGAGTGGAAAAGTCTGGGGTGAAATCGTAACAGACCGGTCGATTTTACCCTGCTGTCGTGCTTTCAATAAACATGAAGTCGTGGCCTTACCTAGAAATCACCGGGGCCCTGTGACACCCTTTTTATTGCCTTTTCCCCCCGCGCCTGCGGCCAGGCGCGCAGAGGGGCCACGCGGGCAGCCAAATTCGGGAGGTGGCCCCTGAGTACCGCCCGCGCCTCCACCGGGCTCGGAGAAGGGCAGGGGCGCGCAGAGCAAACGGCGGGGGCTGCAAAAGCACGTGCCTCGTCCTTATCGGCCGCCCCTCTCCGCTATCGGTAGCTCTGCGCTCGCACAGAAAGGAAAAGGGCAGTCTCGTAAACAGTTTATGTTACAAACCCCTCCGGCAGAAAGGGAGGTGCGGGGCAGGGGGCACCTCCTCTCCGCCTGCGCGGCCCTGCGTAACGCGTTCCTTGTCCCGGCGCGCAGGGAGGCGCGCAGCGCGGGCAGAGCGCGGCTCCGCGGAGGCGCCGGGCGCGGGCAGCAGGGGGCGCTCCGAGGTTGCGCCTGGGAACCCCGCGCTGCCGCGCCGCGCGCCCGCACACGGACACGCACGAGCACACGCGCGGGACACACGGACAAGCGCCGACACGCACACGGAACACACGGACACGCGTCGGCACGCTCATGGGGCACACGCGGACATGCGGCACACACACTTGTGCACAGGCGCACACGCGTGTGAGTGTGCACCGCGCACTCACACGCGTGTACACACACGCACGCACACACACACACTCACACGCGTGTACACACACGCACACACATGGGGACAGCCAGGTGTGCGCGCGTTGCTGCGCGCCCCGGGCGGGTCTCCCCGTGCCGCTCTCCGTGCGTGCGCGTGTGCGTACCACGCATTATGCAACTTATTAAACACAACGATGAATTGTCAACAATTTTTTCGCATGTTAGTTCCGCTGATCCGGGCAGGATTTATTTTCAGGTCTCGTCGGGTCCCGGAGCTATAATGCGTGATTTCTTTGCCTTAAATAAAATTGGTCAAATGTTGACAACCTTTAAGCCAATCTAACACTCAAGATTACTGATGGGAAACTAATGAGAAAATATCAGATCATCCGGCCTGGGGGCTCCTAATTAAATCTTAGCTGATTGAAAAATAAAAGCAGGTTCGGGGGCGTGGGGGAGGAGGGAAGAAGCTCCGGGCTGAACTTTAGCTCTCATTTTACGTGATATTTCCCCAGCCCATCTCACGCTCTGCACTTTCCCCCTCCATCCCTCCCTTCCTCCCTCTGTAAAAACTCCAATATTATTTCGCTGGTTATTTCGAGAGATCTGAATGTGGCTATCATTCCTTGCCCGGTAAACATTCAGGCCTTTAAGCAACGTGATTTAACTAATTAGAAAATTTACATCATTAAGTCTCAGGGAGAGGAAAAAGGAGAAACAAATCTGTCAGTCATTTTAAAAGAGACAGGCCCTATTGAAGTGTGAAGAAATCGGCTCTAATTCAAAAAGGCAATCGGGCAGAAAAAGCCCTCAACATTATCCTGCTAGTTATTAATCAGAAGGGGTTTCCCCCTCTTTCCTTCCCTGTAATGGCAAGAGTTGAAGCACATCGTTAGTTTCTCCTAAAGCTACCGCACAGTTTCCATTCAGGTTTTTTGCCACTCGTCCATGTCCCATATTAATAGCGAGTATTTGTCCATTCAAGGCTCATAGATTTGAAAATGTTTCCGAATTGGAAATCCGCAGCCGCAGGGAAAAAATAAAATATAAAATAAAATAAAATAAAATAAAATAAAATAAAATAAAATAAAATAAAATAAAATATAAAATCAAATAAGCTCCTGAACTACTCACTTCCACCTTAGCCAAATACAAGGGCTGCGCTGCCCCATTCCCCCTACTAACGGGAGGTCCTAAAGCAAACCCGCTTGGTGAGAACCCAGTTATGACTTTGTTTTTCTCCTTTGCCCTGTATTTCTAAAGACAGACACAAGCCTGAGAGTGGAAAGCATCCGTCGTCGTCCCCCTCCTTTTTTTTTTTTTCTTCCCTAGGGACTGGCTGTGTTTAGTGCCACGCACCAGGCTCAGGCAGAACAATACAAACTTGAGGGAAAATCAGAGCGATCGGATTACTGCTGCCAGGTCCTTCCCGAAGTGGTGCGGGACGCTGCTGGCCAGTGTGGCGAGCAGGAGGACGGGCTGGCGGCCCCGCGTTGGGGAGCACAGCTGGGGTGGCGGCACAGGCAGCTCGGCGGGTGGGGGGAGAAATAAAACAGCTTGGTCCAAAGCACAGAGAGAGTTACATCTCTCGCTCGCTTTCTCGTCTCCTCTTTCAACACGCTCTCTAATCCTCCCCTTCCAACTGTTCACAGTGGACTACGGCATAAATAATAAATATATCCTACTCTGCGTTTTCTCTCTCCTAATCTCGAAGAATCTGACAGTCTCTTTAATCAAAGGAGTTTGCACTGGTTCTAAAGGAGTTTGCACTGATTCTTCTTGGAGGTAATTTAAGGAATTTTAAACACGCTTCGTACAAAACGAGGCGATAGGGGCCTTTTTCTGATCTCACGGCCCGAGGACGATCTCTCCTACGGCTCGGGGAATTAACCCCGTGTAAATATGTTCAAGATCAGCCTCCTGGTGGGGATTTTACTTGACAGTAGACTGTGAAGAAACAATATTTTGCCAAGAAAAAAAAAAAAGTGTCTCTGCCAGCCCTATTCCGACTTCCATTCATTTACGTCCCAGGGCTAACTTTTAGTCATCTCTGTAAGCAGCTGCTTACAGAAACGTAAGGTCTTCAGCAGGACCGGACATGCTCCTTTCCTGGCGCTGGGTCTGCTCAGCGGGAGTCCCGCACAGTCTGCAGGGTGCGAGCCGGCCGGGCGGGCGGGCAGCTCGCTGTCCCCGCAGGGCAGCTCGGCCACCGCCCGCCTCCTCCGCTCAGCACCCCCGGCCTCTCCGAGAGGGAGAGCGACCCGGGCGGAACACGTGCTCCGAAACCGAAGCGCTGCTCCGCTCCTCGCAAAACCGGCTGAAAACCCGCCCTTGAGCCCAGTGGGAGAGCGCTAAGGCAGAGTTCCCCGCCACAGCGAGAGGAGCCGATGGCAGTACGGAACGGTGAGGGGAGGGCAGAAGGAAGAGCCTGCGCTCCCCCGCCCCCTTGCATCAGTTTATCTCGCAGTTATTCAAAATGATTGAGTTTTCTGAAGAAGGCCCTTTAGAGAGAAAACAAAACCAGCAACAACCTCTTCCGCCAAAACCAACATGAATATCAACCTGTCCACTGGCAGGGCTGCGGAGCTTAGAGGCATTACAGTAAAATTTACGGCGTCCTTAACAACTCCCAATAAAAGCATTAAAATTCCCTTTAATTGAGAAAACATTGATTTTTAACTCTGGAAAGAACGAACTCGTAATTTAATTGCAAGCTTTCACCGACAGAGCAGCATCTCAGGGAGGCCACATTCCATCTTTAATAGAGCCACTTTATGAAGTGATAAAACCAAGGAAAACCTGACAAACAGAGACAGTTGAAATTGCGCAAGAAAAGTTATTTTCCTTCCCTCTCCCTCTTCGCAGATCCAAACTATCGCGCCCTTCCCTCCCCCTCTAACCCCCGCCCTCCGATCACAAAACACAACTGTAAAAGCAAAGGATTTAGGGTCTAAGGAAGAGGCAGTAGTTAATATTTTAAATAACGATTTGCTTTTACTAGGCACGGTGTGATGCCAAGAGGCTTAGGGGAACATTTTCACAAAATGTTAGCCTCTTCTGAAAAGAAAACTAATCGGATAAAACTTCCCTGCTTTCTCTTGTTCGTTACAAAAATAATTGCTAAAGGGAAGGAAAGGGAAACCCCACCCTCTCTTTCTATCTTATTTCTGTATCGGTTTTTGGTATTATAGAAGAGTATAGAAGTTTTTGTTTGGTGGTTTTTCATTGATCAGTCACTCTGAGCTAATGTAATTATCCTCATCAATAGAAGGCTGCAGAGAGAATCATTATGTGGGTGACATTGATAAATGATCACCCAAGAGCTGCCTTTTCTCTTGGGCACCCCCACATATGACCCTCCCACATACACAAGGTAGCCATAGAAACACCTTGAGATTCTCAAACACTGCTGCAAATGGGAGAATACAGAGAAAGTGCGAGAAATCCAACTTCACACACTTTCTGTTCCTGCTGAAGCCTCCTTCCCATTGCATGCAGCCACGGAGCCGGGCTCCACTGTCCTGCCCCATGGGCCCGGAGCCCTCTCACGGCACCCTATCCAGCATTTGGGGGGAGGGGGAGTCTTATGGAGTTCGCTTCTGGGCTTTTAAAATCTTTTTCTTTCTTTGTTTCTTTCTTTCCATGGAATAGTTAACATTGAGGTTGCCCACGCCACACGTATTCTACGCGCACTGTGGAACCCCCTAGTTCTAATGGCGCTCTTGGAGATGCACACCAAAGATATTCACCTTGTCCCCAGTAATGCGGCTCCCGGAAAATATTTAAACACTAATTATTAGCAGCGATTTTTCAGTCATAGGCCTATACAAGAATATTCTGCATTGCCTACTGAGGCAAAGATTTTTTTTTCACCAGCCGCAGACCCTCGTTTTTGTACGCAAATTCTAAAATATTGAGAGCAGTAATTGATTCATAATGATCCATAAATCGATGCAAGGAATGGGGTGAAGGTGTTCGGGGTTTTTTTTTTAATTATTATTATTCCTAAAGCTGCAAGTAAAGTAGCTTTGACACCGTGTGGGGATGAGGGGGAGGAGTTGTTTAGCCGTGCGGGGTCATCAATCATCACTGTCGCAGAGACTCTGCCCAGAGGAGCAACCTCCCTTCTGTCTGTCTCTTTCTCGCCACCAAAACTATTAATATTAAAATCTGCCTGCAAACTATGCCCCCCACCCGGCCTTCCTCTCATCCGGTCCTGCTCAGCCCGCAGCGGCTGGGCTGCCCAACCTGGAGCTGGCTCGCTCCCGCGCAGCGCCAGCGGGGTTGATTTTTCCCCCAAGTGCTGTCAGGAGAGTTAAAAGGCCGGCCCCGTTTCCTCTCGGCTGAACCCAGGGTTGTGGCAGGGGAGACGTGGGGCGCAGCCATCCCTCCGCGCAGCGGAGCCCTCTCCTGCCGCTCCGCGCAGCGTGGGTACGTGGCCGCGCCTGGGGAGAAGATTCGGGCGTTTTTCGGGCTCCATAGGGTTTTTTTCCTAGCACACGCATCAGGCGTAGAGAGGGCCTAGTGGCTCAGGATCGACTCCCGCAAAGGCGCCGCCGGCAGACTCTCACTCCCTTCGGGAAGCGTGGAGAGCCGCTGGAGCAATGAGCAAAACCTACAAGGGAGAGCGGGTCCAGCCCGTGCCTTGCCG
>VYZT01025344.1:43049-45549 GCA_013400735.1 Pomatostomus ruficeps
CCCCCCCATCCCCGGCCCTCGCAAACCTGGTCTGGGGCAGTTTTCTCTCCCTCGCTTTCTCTGCGGTTAGGAGTGAAAGGTGGGGAGCGCCCGGCTCCCCCCGCCATCTCCTCTTCGGCCCTGCGGAGCCCGTTCGCCGCGACGGGCAGGGCTCAGGCGGCAGCGCTGCCGGAGGTGCGCTCCCCTCCTCTCTTCGCCTTAAAGGCAGCAAAATCTGGAAGAAAAATCCCTCATTTATGGTGACTACAACTCCCAACCCAGACCCGCTCGGCGAAATGGAAATTTGGGATTATAAACATGTGTGTATGTAAACAAAAGGTGTTTCTTCTGTTACCCTTCGTTTCCCACAGCATAAGCAATTTTTATTCAGACTCGAGTATTTTCTTTAACACTATACCACTGTCAAAACATTATTCCCGTTTTGTTTGCTTTTGACAGCTGAGCAGTTCTTAAAAATACCAAAATCGGAACCTTCCATGCTAAACAGAAAATCTCAGACAGAGAAATCTCTGCACAATATTGTACCTTGGATTTCTGAAAGACATCTCATGGAAAGCACAGCTCAAAGGGTGAGAAAAAAGAAAGAAAATAAAAGACAACACAGCAATGCACATATTTAGTTCATTATAAAAACAAATAATCTACCATGGAAAATTCTTCCCTGTACTTCTACCAATGTGATTTCTGACATTTCTCCTCAAATTGTAGAGAAAAGATCTATAAGGAAATAAAGCACTGATTTAAAAAAAAAAAAAAAAGGAAAAAAAAAAAAAGCCTCCCCTTTAAAGTGCTACCACAAATAATCTTGCCTTCTTAAATTCTGCATCCACAAAAATCAGAGAATTTGGAAATGGGCACCCAGGCTGTGCTCTTCTGATGCGACTGAAGGGTCGATGTGATTTTAACCAGGACAGAGAGCATCAAAGCTGAGCAGGGAATTATAATCTAAATTTCATATGAAAGCCTTATAAGAGACGCCCACAAAGCAGGACCCAATTGCTAAATAAATCCTCACACCCATTCTACTGGCATCCTCCCTTCTGTTGCCAGCAATGGGGGTTCATTTACTCAGCTCAGAAGTGAAACATTAACTATGAGGCTGAGCCTCTTTCCACATTCCAAGGGTAAAAGTTGTCACTCAAAGTTTTTAAAAACACCCTGGCCAGTTAGAACGATGAGAAGGAAGGAGGAGAAGGGTTCCAAATTTACAGACGTTGAAGTTGGAAATTTTTGTTTCCTAGAAAGTTGAGTCAATTAAAAATCCTTTCCCAGTCCCCTCCTCCCAGGAATAAAGGCAGGGCTTTCCCCTGCTCTTTGGTCCCCATCCCATTCTCGCTGACTTAACAGTGCCACTGAGGAAGGCGAGAGGCTGCTTTTTCTAATATTGCTCATGTCTTCCTAGTTCAAACTCTCCTTTAGTTGCTTCAAAATGCCAGAAGCTTTCATTTAAGAAAAAACAAACCTTTAACTATGATTCTACTCCAGCTATTTGTATACAAAATGTCAAATCAACATTTTCTGTCATCAGCTGATGATGGTTTGTTGTTTTGGGTTTTTTGTGTTTTTTGTTGGGGTTTTTTGTTTTTTTTTTTTTCTGAAAACAGCCGAAAACAACAAAAGGAGTAAACCCATATCAAAAGCTATCTTACACAATCCTCACACAGGAAAAATTCCCATTGGAGTAAAAGCTTCTTTTCTCCTCCTAAAACTTCAAAACCTACTCTTGCAATAAAGCCATTCTTCACCTCTGAGCTAAATACCTGGAGTTAAGGTCTGCTGTGGTTATGGAAGTACACACACATACTTGTACACACATGGGATTAATCGTCTCATGTCTGGGCCTTCACAACCCAAGATTAGATTCTATATTATTAGCAGGTAGTACAAATATTAGACACATCTCTCTGAAATGCAAGCTGGTGAGGCAATATTTCAAATTTTGTTTAATCTGGACAAAATCTAATATCAATAATCAGCAGAAATACATAACCTCAGATGGTCTTTCATTCAATTATTCTATTAATGTGATGACAAGCTTGTTTCTGATTTTTCCAGCCTTTCTTCTCAATGCTGATAAGAAATGTGTTTGAGACGCCTCTCATGATAACTTCAGACTCTCCTAAACATGATTAAAAACACAAAAGCCTAGCAAAAAATCAAAAATGAAATATTTATTACTGCATTTTGTGACTTAACACCTTTTTTTCTTTTTAAAACATAACGTCACAGTCCTCATACAAGTATTTTAATGTAAATTTTGACAAAGCTTAAAGGTAACAGCATTTTCTTCTAGTGAGGAACACGTGCTGAGAAAGGAAGAATTCATGGACATACAATACCAATTCCACAGCAGATCTGATACTAGCAAAAACATTCTTTTTTTTTTTTTTCAATTGAGGTAAACACATAGAATATCTAACATGAAACAATTAATAGACCAAACTCTGTACGAAGTTTGTTACAGTATTCTCTTGCTTTTTTTCCCAAGCTTTGAGTTCAT
>VYZT01025344.1:50549-73596 GCA_013400735.1 Pomatostomus ruficeps
AGTTTGTCAAGTCAGTTCACTTGCTTAGGATCTGTTTCTCTACTTACCTTTAATGCAAAACAGTGGAAGCCCGTTGAAGTGCTATGTGTTTTTTCTTAACGAAGTAAGTACCTATTCTGTTCCTCTCTAATTACACGAAGTTGTGATTCTGGCATTTGTGACATAGGGTATTTACGATGAAACGTAATAAAACTTATAAAACTACTCTCACCTACTCTAGAAAGAGTAGGGAAATTCTTGACGTGGCTTTTCCTGTTTATGTATACACTCTGTATTTGGCTCAGTGTTTTACATGGTTAGTTGAGTTAGTGTTTTACCCCTTTTTCACCTGTTAATGAAAAAGAAATTTAATGCTATATGGGAAGAGTTTCCCAAAGGTTTAATAATCTTTTCAAAAACCTTTAAAGTGAAGCAGCAGGCGAAATCACCATCAAGTTAAAGCCCTTGTTAGTGACAACAGTCATCACCACATGGAGAACAGTTTTATCCCATAACCTCATGTTAGGAAACCACAACTCCCCAGTATGCTGAGGAAATGCATATTAGAAAGTGGAATGATTAACATGGTACCAGTTGTTGTGTAAAGTGTTACATACTCCAAATGCTTTAATAAAAATGTAGAAAAGTTATTGTTAGAAAAATCATATGTTTCATTGGGAGCATATCTGGTGCATTCTTAAACAAAAGTAATAATCTTTTAATATTTTCTGGCAGTATGGTACCATGTCACATTAATAGCATATTGTGAATAGTCAAAGCAAATGAATGGATACAATGAGTTTTACAGCTCGCCTTCCAGAAGTGAAAGCAATGCATACACCAAGGAGTTGTGGGTAGCAAGAAAATGAGATTGTCCTGCTGATTGGATGCAGACAAGCAATGAGTAATTCAAGAGCTCACAGTCAAACAAACTGCTTGTGGCACTACTACTTGTACCCAATTACCAATTCAGAGAGAAAATAAAAAGCAGTTTCAGTAGAGTCAGGGTGGGAAATCTCCAATTAGCACCAATTAGCGAAGTTGCTTCCTACAGCGGAATTCTGGGGACATAAGAAAAAAAAATAATCTCCCAGAATGCCTGGTTGGAGCATTTATTTACCAGGTGATGGGACTCCTGAAGAATAACTTGATGAGGATTTGCGCCTGTGGGACTTGAATACAGATACTACTTGCAACTTGCCTGCTCGATTTGACTGGTCAATCATAGGCTGTACTATTCTTCTTCTGGCATTAATAAACCTGCAACAGAATACAAAGAATAGAATTCCTTTCATCAACTTGCTTCTCTGTTTTGAGAACACCTCTGCTTTAAAACTGACAGGATTTTAGCGTGCTGTGGAAATGTGTTTTGCTTCATGTTGCTTTTTTAAAAGAGTATAATTTCACTTTAAAGGATTTTCCTCTAAGTGCTCAGAAATTGTAACCGGTAACATGCTTATCTTACTAGCCAGCTTAAAGCTGGATTTGCCAGAAGGCTTTGAACAAGTAAATGCGACCGAAAACTTGTGTTAAAAGACAATTGTTTCTTTAACTTCTTCTAAGTGGCTCAGATCTTGGTTAAAGTTCACAGGCTGAGAGACTTTCTTTTCCCCTTTCCATCTTAGGGACCCAGCTCCCCTTGCAGCTGGCCATAAATGAGGACCAGGTTTTGCCACTCCGTGCTTTCACAAGGTATCGTTAGGTCAGCAAAGCCATCAATTAGGCTGTCTGAAGTTTTATCACCAGCGCAGCAGCAATAAGTGCCGGCCCAGAAAGACTTCTGCTCTTCTACAACTGCTGCAGTTGGAGCCTGTAAAGGCAAGGGTCGTTTGGAGGTCAGTGCCAGCTGGGGGCCACTTCTGTGTCCGAGCGAGGATACCCCGTGCAAGGCAACCGCCCGCCTGCCCTCAACTCAGGCACCTTTCAACTCGTTAGAAAACCCCAGTCACAGGTACATGTGGTTAATATTAGGCCCAAAATAACCTTTTTTTAATCTCAAACTGGGGTGGCTGCCGAGGCTTTTGAGCACTGGTAAAGGCAGTTAGTTGGCTGTGGAGCCTGGATTTAATTTTGCTAGTAATCCAAAAATAAGTGCTTGCATATTTCTTATTAGCTTAATGCGCAGCAATCCACATCAGCACAAGCTAAGTTAAATTAATTTCCCTAAAATAATTTAAAAACTTGCCTATTCACAGAATATCTTTGAAAACAGGGCAATTTTCTATCAGTCGGGAGCCACACTTGTTTTTGTCCCTTCTCTTTGTGTTTGAGAACACTTTGGAGCCTTCGTGCAGGTTTTGTGTGCTATTTCACAGCTCAGGCTTTCGCCTGGTGACCCTTAAGGAGTGCTAATGAAGTCGAATACTAGCGTTTAATCCTCTTCAGAAATACTAACATGCCCATCATCCAAAACAGCCTCCAATAATTGCCATTGGGCCCGATCCAACGCCTAGCAAAGTCTTTCAGTCAGTTAACTGAAAACTAAGTTCATCTGCTCATTTAGTAAATTGCTAGCCTTTATATAGCATCAACTCCACAAGGCCTTTTGTCATGCTTCCCTCACTCCCTCCCACCCTCTGGTTAAATTCCTTCGCAGATGATAAAGGACGGTGGCACACCTTCGACTGCATCTTCTGTAATCACAGTCGTGGAAATTTCATTAGACAGATGCATAAATGCTACAAGTAACACTAAAGGGCTCTTTTGCATCTCTCTGTTTACATCCAAAATACATCCTTTATTCTTTAGGAAAAGTATAATTCAGTTGTCAGAAATGTCATCCTGCCTCAGAATTAGTCATGACTTCAGGTATTAAAATAAAAACTCAGACACAGTCAATATACTTGTTTATTCCCTTCTGACTGTGGCACAGTGAAGGCATCTCCTACCCTAGCGCTGTGATTTTGAAGTGTGTTTCTGTCCTCAGAGACAAAGGTCCCCGATAGGACTTATTTGCTGAGCTACTTTCCAGTAATGTTGCTGTGCTGACCAAATGGAGCCTGACCTGAACCTCCTCCATCCAGCACGCCTTTTATCAGCTAAAGTTAAGGCCAATAGAGATTAACAGGAAAGCCTGATAAAACTGTTTTCTCTTCTCCTATGAGCTTCTAATGGTGTATACAGATGGCAAGGTTTTAAAGAATGGAATGAACACTTATTTAGGCCTGTAAAAAGTCACAGAAACACCCCCCCACACACTCACACACTTTCCATCTTACTAACCCCTTTTCTTCAATCAGGCCACTCTTCAGGAAAACCAAATTGCTCTTTCTTTTTTTTTTTATTTAAACCCCAACCACTTTTATTATTTACATCTGGTGGTCCCCTTATTTATGTCCCTCTCCACTTCCCTGCACACACCCCCCTGCTCACAGGGCTGCGAAGCATTATGGGCCTTGGCTCTCAGCAGGAGAACTCCACACTATCTTCAAACAAATAATTAAGGGGAAGGTTAAAGGTTCACCCAGAGGTCATATCTTTGGATACTCCTCAGAAAGTTTACATTAGCAAGAAATAGGTGCCCTCTGAAGTGTTCTTTCAATGGGCCCGCACAACAAGGCATAGCATTAAGAAAATTCTATGTCCTTAAGGGTTTCAGGTGACATCTGCTTTACCTCTGAGCACGGAGATTGGGATACTGTGCTCCAGCCTTACATATTCGACAACCTCCACAGACTAAGCTTTTGGGACGGGTGTTGAAAACCCTATCTTGCCCAGCCATTCACTCCCAGAGGAGCGTGGCCTTATTTCATCCCGCTGATGTGACTGTAAACTCTACCTACAGGCAATTCACTAGTTGTTTTGGAAATGGGAGTTCAAGCCCTAAGAGTAAGTCCTCCGTATTTGTTTTCCTACTGAAAAAAAAGCAGTAAAAGTGATACCATTTGTCCAGTTAAAACTTGTGAAAAATAGCTCTTGGGTTTGATTTCTGATTTCAGTATTTCTTCATTTTTCTTTTGCACATCTGCATAACAGCAGGTGCAAGCAATGTCCTCTAGACCAGCAACATTTCATCCAGAGAGAAGATACACTGATGTATACTTGGAAAGATATAGGAGCACAGGCTTTAGGCATCCAGGTAATTCTGAAATTCCATCTCTATAGCTCCTCCGAAAAATCTTGCTCATAAATGGCATCAGTTATACCCACCAGTGTATAATGTCTGAAAATGACACATGAAATTATTTATATTTGCAAGATTGCAGGTGCAAAGCAGACATACATTTCAGGTGAACCTAAAAATCAAATCCTAGTTCCACTAGCAGTAGCTACATCATATAATGCATCAGTACAATTGGTAGACAAGGGCACAAAATGCAGTGTTTGTGCATTATTATTTATTCCTTATACTGCCCCATAAATATGCACAGTACATAATAGAGACGTAGAAAACAGAGTCTCTGCCCTAGCCTTTACAATTTTTGAGGGCTGTTTTTGAATCCGTCGGAGAGCCATATCCAGGGCCAAAGTAAAGCAAAATACAGCCATTTGCACAGCACTTCAGTTTGTGTTGCAGAAACACTCTGATGTTATTTTGGCACAAATGTCTTCAAAAGGCATTAAGAGACAGGTGAAAAAAGAGAGCACCCATGCCACTGTTTTCTGCCTTATTTGGAACCCTGTAAAAGAAGAATTCACAGCTCTGTTCCTGACACTAATTGCTTACCTTGTTCACACCCTTCACCCAGAGGCCAAAGATTGAATGGCCTCAAAAGATGAGTAAAATCTATCAAAAAGACGTGGATTTCTTTGTTACTGTGCTGTTAATAGTAATTCCTATTATTTGGACGACAGCAGCAGTTAGAGGACCCAATGAAGCTCAGTCTTACTCTACCCCATGCTTCACAAGCACACTGTCCAAGAGAACTCAGAGTCTGAACAGATTTCCAGGCAAAGCCTGGGGGAGAGGAGAGACGCCTTCTCCCTGTTTGCAGAGGGGAACAGAGACAGAAGGAGATTAAGTGACAAGGCCAAAGTCATACAAGAGATCTTTGGCAGAGCTGCACACCCAACATAGATTTCCTCAGTCCTCTTTCAGCGCTCCTACAATCTGCTATCCATATGCTATCTTTCCTTTGTTCCCCCAGCTTAACAGTCAGGCACACTGGCAGGGGACTGCAAAGAGAGCTCACATTGCCACTGTTTGTGCCTTACCTGCTGTGTAGATAAAGAAGGGTCATCAGCCTCCGGGGCTGTGAGGCAATACCTTCACAAACTCTACATTCATATGATGCTTGCTCCTCATTCCAGAATGATAAATGAGGTGTGCAATGTTGAGAAATACATGTCATTGGCATAGTAGGCTCAATAAAAAACTCACTTCCAGCATTTTGCAAATAACAGATTACCAACCTTGCTTATTCAAACAATAGGCATTTGAATTGAAAGGTTTTTTGCATATTGTACTTTTTCTTTAATTGCTAGCTAAAGCAGCCACATCTATTTCCTACAGCCAGAGTCCGTCTTTCTCACACAAGTAGTTTTGGTAACTTTTGTGGGACAGTTTATGAAAGCACAAATGAACAAGGTCTGGCTCAAAACGTACAATGATATGGACTTTTAAAGGAAGTAATTTCACTTTTATCTGTTAACAGCAAAAACCAGTAGAGCAGTAAAGGTGCTTTAGTGAATATGCAATGTAGTCTGGTGATTTGGTAGCACTAGTCCTAATTGGTTCCTACCACTGATAATTAGCATGACAATATAATCTAAATATATGCATTTAATCACATCTCTTCAAATAGAGACTTGGTTTTCTTTGTGCATAATATGCATTAAATAAATATGCATTCTGTACTTTATGGGAAGCCATGTAATTAATCTTCTTTATATATTTATCATATTTTATCTCAAGTCATATCAAATGATGTTGAATTCAAATTTGCATAATACATTTTATTCTTATAATAAATAATGTTCAGATAAAATCACAGAGACATATTTCTGCAAAGTGCAAAGAGAATAAATAGCAAACAATGATCTCTTAATCTGCTTGTTCAAATCTGGCACACTCAAAAATAATTTTGTTGTTGTTTCCATTGTCTTTTTTATACATACTGTACATATATTTTGAAACACCGTGACCACACCATAACCGAATCTGCCTAAGATTAGTTCCTGAAATGAACTGTTAGTGACTGTACTGATTGGCAATCAGAATTAGAAACATCCCCAGCTTTACTTTATGGCTATCATGGAAAACTCACTTTAAGTATGTAGGGTCACAACAGGTCTTGTTTCAGGAGGATGAAGTGCATGAATGCTTAGGAAACTATAATTCATTCCCAATTTGGGGCCTAATCTGAAGTCAAGCAGAGAGAGTGATATTCAACTCCTGTCACTTGTCTGTATGTCTAATATCTGCTGTGAGATGAACTGGTGCCAAACTGAGCCAGTCCCGCCCCAGCAGCATAGACTGCTCCCCATGAGAAACTGAGGAACAACATGGAGATACCACGTACAACTCAAAACTTCAGTGTCAGTCTTCAATCTGGATTTCCACTTAAAATATCCATCCCAGAAAATGAGGTGCTAAAATATTGAATTTATTTAACAAACCAGCCACTGCATAAATCGGTTCTCAATTCTTTATGTGAAAACCAGAGAAATAAACAAATTTGTGAGATGAATTCACAATCAGTTCTTTAAAAGGATTAATAACAAGGAAAGTTTTGACTCAATTTTAGCCCAAGACACTTCTGCTCTTAGACTTGAAAAGGACAGAAGTACCGAACTAACATTGTCACAGATTTAGTCATAGAAATAATAAAAATACAAGTAACGACAATAGCAACACTAATTTGGGATTAGAATTGTTTGCTTTCTGACATCTGAATTAAAAAAAAAAAAAAAAAAATTTAGGTGCCCAGGGGAACAGCCTCGCAAGATTTTTCAAAAACCTGCCAAACGTAGATGAGAAGCTCAACTCTTATTAAACCTACATAAACGGGAGCTGAGTTAGAAGAATAAATGGTGTCTGAGCACCTGCTTCAATGTTTTTGCTGAGTAAGAGTCTAAGAATGCATTCTAAAAATGTTTTCACCTTGGATGGGGAAATAAATCCTTGCCTAAATGATATTTCAGTATTTAGACTATGAACATGTCAGTGTTTAGCTCAAGTGCATTTGCTACACTGATCCCTTGTTGCCTAAGAATGCCCTAATTTTGAAGGTAAAATAACCAATAAAAGAGTCACAAAAAATGTTTTCCTAAGTAACCTAGAAAATTACTTCTTTCCCAGGCAGAAAAAATAATTTTAAAAGTCGTGAGCTGCTCAGAGCAGTCTGAAAAAATGCATTAGAAAAGACTAATTTGCAGAAACACTTTTATCAATATCCACCCCCCTGCCTTCACAGGAGTCTTTTTCTATCAACTAAACTTTTATCTGAACAAGTAAAATCTATTTATCTTAGTTTATTTAACTTCTCCCTCCACTATGTATTCTAAACTGACAGAATTAGGTTTAGGCGTCCTTCAGTATGTGTATGTACAAAAATAGTTGAAAAAACCCTTGTTTATGCTTCACTGAATCTATGCCACACCTGGTTACCAACTCGTATTTGCAGCATTCCTTACAGGAAATTAAAAAAAAGCTGAGTTAGTCACCTGTAAATGAGCCATCTAAATAAGGCTTCCCTAAGTCATGAATATTGAGAAATGGAGCCAGTTACACGATTGCTTTGGAGAGGAAGTGGGAGGGACGGGCAGGTTTAGTCCCTGGCAAAGGTTCACCTAGTTTTCGACAGCCTTGTCAAAGAAGGGGGGTTAAGGGCTGTTTACACCGACTTTCTAAAGCTTATTCAGACATCTCACATCTGTCAAAGGTGTGATTCAAAGGACCTAAGTCAGCATCCACGTTTGGTGAAGACTCCAGAAGATGACAGAGAACAACATCGCTGGGTGCCTGAGGCAGCCTGAGGTAGGTGCTAACCATCCCAAAGAATTCTGCTGCATCTTCCATGTTTATGTTGGACCTCCTAAAAATACGTCGTGCCATTTGGAGCTGCCAGTTGTTGGAAATCATGATTTTGCTCGTCCTGTAACTGTGAGACTGTCCTAAAAAAATCAGAAATTTAAACAGCGCTCTTCCCAGTGTTTACTTTGC
The DNA here is from genome assembly GCA_013400735.1 of Pomatostomus ruficeps. NCBI lineage: Eukaryota > Metazoa > Chordata > Aves > Passeriformes > Timaliidae > Pomatostomus > Pomatostomus ruficeps. Next base: position 58,633 of record VYZT01025344.1, read on the forward strand.
GAGTTTTTCAGTCATTGCGCCACATTTTAAAAATGCTCTTCACAGCTACAAAATCTAGAAACCTACTTGAAAAGATTCTCACATAACCATTGTCTCCTGGAGCTGGGACCTCGAGTTAACATGAAATAACTTGAGCCTTGTAATAAAATCATGAGAATTGGCAAGACGAGCATCTATTCGCCTCAGAGGAAAATCCACCTCGTTAAACGTGTAACTGTCGGTTACTAGATTACTCCTTGGGAGCGCGGAGAAAGATTTGGCTCTGCCAGGAAGGCCCTGGTGCTGTAACGGGGAGCACCTGCCTTCGCCCCGGGGCAGGGGCTTGTGTCTTGTCCGGCAGGGAAGGAAAGGCGTCAGCCGCAGCTGGGGCTCCCTCCAGCTCCCCACGAACGTGGCGCCCTGAAGCCCCGGGGCTGCCCTGCCGGCCGTGCCCCCCTTTCCTCATGGCCAGCGCCAAGGCCGCATCCAGCCGCTCCATGGGCTAGGCGGCAGCAGCTGCCAGGGAAGGACTACCGCTCCCCGGCCACAGAATTGCGCTGGCCTCGAGGTCCAGCCTGGGTGGCCCCAGGGGAGGCCTCCCGCTGTGCAGCAGGGCGCCATGAGGTGGGGCCAGAGCACCGCCGCCGGGCCGGGGGTGCTGCTGGCCCGCGGAGCCGGGCAGCGCCATGGGCCGGGCCGCCTTCGCTCCGTGCGAGCCCCCGCGCGGCGGGGCCTGCGCCTGAGGAGCGCCGCTCCTCACACGCCACTGCCGCCGCTGGGCAAAGCTTTCCTCACGAGCTCCCAGCAAACCTCCGCCCAAGTGGAAAAGTGTCAGCCCTTATTCCCCCTTGGCTCCTGGAGGGAAACAAGCGCCTTTTGGTGCGTGCCACCTGAAGCCACAGAATACACGCCGGAGGTGGCTGTTCCACTTCTGACAGTTGCCATCAGATTGTTCATCTATGGTTTTTTACCACGCACCCTAAAAATGATCTTTTAAAGATAGTTGAAAGGAAGGGAGGAGACCAACAGGCATACTTCCTTAGCTATTCATATCTTACAGATAAAATGCAAAGTCAATAGACACAGGCCATAGTATTTAACCTCATCCTGTACTTGATTTATTGCAGATGAGAATCAACTAGAAACTGAATCACTTTGAAATTTTTACTACTGACACTAAAATTCCAAGTTGTATACATACACCTTGTGGAGATGCTAAATACAATTTTAGCTAATTTGGCATGCACTTTGATTTGCTAGCATTTAGACATTCATGTTAAAGGTAGACAACAAATCTCCTATAAAATCTTAAGTAACTCATGCATTTAAAGTTGTGTTAATTTGTCATCTTAAATTCCTAGGAAAATATTTTCAAAAGTAATAAGGGTCCAACAGTCTTGAAAACACACACAATCAGGAGTTGAAGGACCTCATTTTAGGTAACTTTTAAAAAACCCAAAGTGTAGTTTTTGAGTAATATCACATTTGAATATTTTACATCTATTTTAACCTTATCAATATTTAACATACTAATTTTTTAATCAATTCTAAACTGACTGAAAAGGAGAGTTGTCAACAAATTTAACATCTGTTTAACTTCCCTGATCAAATAAGATTAAGGCACTAATTCTCCTTTTGACTTTTCAGTGGAATCTACCTAAGTAGCAACTTGCCAAAAATGCATAAAGGTGTTTAGCAATTATGTAGTGGGTATGTTTGAAGAGATCAAGGTGCACTCACATGTCCTGTGCTATGGATATCTCTGATTAGCTTGTCATCTACTCTGAAGAAGATGTAGCCCAACTCTCCTATACTGTGTAACAGGCCAGCTGTTAGCTGTCTGTCAAGCACCTAAAGTGGACAAGTAGTCCAGGAGCAAAAATGTCACTCCTTTGATCTGGCAAGGAGCAGCTGCTGATTTATAGAGTAGGACTTTGTTCTTCCGTTCTATTTTACTTTCTTTCCTAAGGCAGAACCACAAAATCCAGCAGAAAAAAAAGGAGTGCCATTCTCTGCAACATCAACAAGCTCTGACAACTGCAACAGGGTTTTTCTTGGCCCTAACAAAGCTCTCAGGCATCTCCTTTGACGCTCACCTTTTTTTTTTTTCCTTCTTCTTTTTGCAATGCGGTAGTTATTGTTTAATTCAGCTTCTGTAAATGGAATGGACTGTGGCCAGCAAGCCTGGGGCATAAACACACCTGTATGAAAGAAGCCTTATTGTAGCAACCATCTACAACCAACCTGCACATGCACTACCAGTTTGTGATTTCAGAAGGAATGTTCCATTTTCCCTGACAGTAAATTTTGCCCTAAGATAACTATTTTTTGTACCCACTGTCCTGTCTTGACCACGAAGCTTGTACACTTTTTCATTGTTATTAAAATCTGAAGGAAAAAAAATGTGTATTTTTCTATCTGTCAGCCGGGGAACGTCAGGAAATTGGATCCAAAGAGCCCACTTTAAAAAAACCACAGCCAAAATATATTTATAGAAACACACTCCTGAAAGTTTGAAAACTCGGATCCTAAAGATCTCTTCTGTTTCAGACACAGTGATGCAGTTGCAAGCACCTCTAGCTTATACTGCTGCAGATTCTCCTCAAAAAAAGCATTTAGCAGAACAAGAACTCAGTAAGAAATAGCATTTGATGCAACTAACCAGACTGCAGCACTGCCAGCCCAGAGTCAGTGCTCTGTTCGTTCTCTTAGAAGGTGCTGAGCAGATTCCATGAGGTGATCTGTTACTATACAGGCTCTTAAAGTCCTGCCTCACCCATTGGTATAGCAAGAGGGTTTTCCTTTATTTCTCTTATGATCTGTTTTCAAGTTTATTAGCTAAAAACCCAAACCTACAGGGCACAATAAAAGACTACAGTATAACACTGCTGAAGAGGAGAGAAGCTGTGTGTTTGACCCTGGTTTGTGTCTACACACATGCTCTGTTCACATTTCTTTATACTGTAACTTTAAAAACAGGCAAAAAAGGATTACAAAAACAAAGATGAGAAGAGGTGAGGGTGGTGGGAGCAACATCATGACTACAAGATCTTTTGCATATATGGTAGCTTGTGGAAATAAATAAGCACTATTACAGCCAGAGCCCTAAGGGGGCAGAAAAATGATGATGTACAGGATAGTATAAAATGATATATTAAAAACTGTGCTGTCAGTGGAACAATAGAATATTAAGCAAACGTCCATAATAATTGGCAGATATTTAGCTGTAGACATCTTTCTTTGGTTGGTGGGTACTAAAGTATACGTGAGAGGAAAGAGAACTAGTTAGGCAATTAGAAGTAATGGGCATAAATAATACACTATGTATAAATACATCTCCCCCTTTCCCAAGTTATAGCTCTTCTCCGGATACACCTAATAACCTCTCAGTAAGTCATACCTACATGCTGATATCCCTTGTGTTTTGCTCTTTGCACTGTCTGGGTACTGGAGATTCTGCTTATGTAAATCTCTCTTTCTGTAGATGCAGATGTTAACGTTTTCCCTTTAATTTTTACAATACTGGTGCAAGACTTTATCAAACCAGAGGGACTAACGGCTTAGTAGTTAAAGATGTGTCAACACCACAGACACCAGGAGACTGCAGCCTGCCATGTTATGAAATGCATGCTTCACAGTGACAAACTGGTAGCAGAACAAGTGTGGGACAAATATATTAAGTATGCTAAAATGAATAGGTAAATATACAGATCTTCCCGGTGTCATACTGGTGAAACTTTTGCTGTCTCTCATCTCATCTTGTGTTCTCTGTATTCCACAGGAATCGGCGGAAATGTTCTAAAAACATTTTTGAGAGTTTTTTACGTATGCAAGTGTTTCATGGATCCTTGTGTCTTATTTGTAAGCCAAACTGGTTTGGGATGGAAAAATTAAAAACCTCCATGGAGCCGTTTCCTCAACCTATCCCTCTGTATCCCAGACTCTCATATTTCCTGACCTTCATCTCTCCAGGGCTCAGTTTTGCTCCCTAGCCTATCTTGCTAGCTCCCCAGAGATAATTGCAAAGTACAGCTAGCAAGTCAGTGATAAAGCTTGCTGGTGCTCTGCAAGGGTCCTAGATGGCCAGATATGCTGTGATTGAGGATATATATGTGAATGTTACACCATTTCTTGTCTCTCTGCTGTTTTGAACAAGCTTCTGTCTTCTGAACAAGCAAGGACTGAAACTGTGAAGGTTTGCTCTTTCTAAAACATTTGAAAGGCTGGGTTCTCCTGATTCCAGTACTCAGCTGGCTTATGGGCAGAGCAGAGCATTGGAGAAGCCTGTGCTCAAGTGCACCAGGTTTCAGTTGTTGGCTTTCCCAACTAAAGAGAGGTCTTTTTCTTTCTTCTGTTAAAGGATGGGTAGCTGGAGAAGTTTTTTTTAATGCAGTCATTGCCACGTAAATAGCTCATGTGAAAATTAAATCCTACCACAGAAAGAAACTTGAAACTGTGCACGTATTTCTTCAGTCAAAACTGTCTAGTTCTGTAATGTGTTCCACTATCCCATATTTTGCATACAATTGAGATATTTGTCATGAAATGAAACCCCATCTATATAACCTATCTAATATCTTTCTTTCTTTCTTTCTTTCTTTCTTTCTTTCTTTCTTTCTTTCTTTCTTTCTTTCTTTCTTTCTTTCTTTCTTTCTTTCTTTCTTTCTGAGAGCAGTTTGGAAACTGTGATCTTACATCATTTTAATAAGTGGTTGTTGATGGATTTCAATATTAACTCTGACTGTTCTGACTGATAGGATATTGAGGCTTAATTTTCAGAATTTCACTAATTGTTCCTACACTGCGTAGGGGTAAAGGCATCTAAGAATATGTGTATAAACCTGCATTTGAGACCACAGAACTGGTAATGGCAGGGTTGTATCCAACAAAGTTGATCACTTCATCCTGGACTAGTAAAGCACTCAGATGTTTAAGGCAAATTTTCAAAATTATCAAGTTCTGTTATCAAAATCATCGTAGGCCCTGAAAAGCTAATCCCGAATGTTCAGTGAATTTCTGAGTTAGAATATTAGCAAATGGGTGTTGCCACTAGTGCCTAAATTGTAGATGATCTGCTCTCAAGGAAATTTCTGTCTCTGGTTAGATGTTCCAGGAATCACCAGAAGGTGGACTTAGATACCCAACTACATTTTTTTGGTTAAAACAAAAACAAAACCAAAACAAAAAAAGCCATCACTTAACTCTGAAAATGCCTAAATTCTTTAGGCATGTAGATTTCCACTTTTTAAGATCCCATCCCATCATCATTTTCACTGCTGTGTATTTGTGTTTCCTAACAGTCAGTTACTTTTTGCAGTAACCATGCTTTGTCTCTGAGTTAGACACTTGTGTCCAATTCAGATTCCTATGGATGCTTTTAGAGAGACAGACATCTTAGGACAGGCTGTTGTTCCTTATAATAACACAGATAAATATCTCTTCTTTTAGCTGACACTATAATTATTTGACCATTTATCTGGAAAGAGGGAGATCAAGTTTTACCTCCCTATCCTGCTTGATTTGGAACACAGGCGTGAGCATGGGTCCATCACATTCTAAAAGAATACCTGAATCACCCACATATTCAGTACAGTAAACAAAGCCCTTTCAGTTCATGTTCTGAAGATGTTCCACCTGAATTAAGCAATTTTACAGTCATAATTAACCAGCACTTAACTTTCACACATCTGAAGTTGGAGCCATAACCAAGAGGCTGTACAGTCAAGTCCATGTTCTTACTTAATTTTGTTCTACTGACTAGTTGTTACATACACAAAAGGGCTGGAAATCAGGAGAACAAGAAAGGCATGATAGTGAAGAAGAGTAAAGATGGAGCATTATGTTCAATAGCCCATTGATTGAGAAACTCAACGCAGTTGGAACAGTTAAGACACTGATTTAAATCAAGACAAAGAGAAGACCTGCAAACATATATTCTATTTAACAAGTGAACTTTCTAGCCAAGGAGCCATTGAGGATAGCACTCCCTCTACCCCATTTGGCTCTTTTGTGTAAAGCTTGGTATGGCTGATGTACAAGAACTTTGGCTGAGCTGGCCCTTGCGGAAATACAGAGAGGCAAGGCTGATTTTGTGGTGAAAGTTGTGTCACTGTGGAACAGGTAACTGTCTATTTGTCATTTTATATGTATTTGTGTTCCTACTCCTCTCTCCTGGAGGTCCTTTATATAATCAAATAACCATGGATAGAGAAATATCTCACTTTACACTACTGCTAGGGTTACAGTTGCAGATTTCTCAATTATTTCCCATTCTAAGCAGTTCTATGCAAGCTTACCAGTGGAAAAAAGTATATGTGAGCTAAAAGTTCTTAAACTTCTTGGGACTAAATAGCAACTAGATGATGGTGGAAAGTTCAGTGGTGGCAAAAGGTGAAGATTAGCTTAAACTAAAGTTTGCAGGGTTTGTGCTTGACACTCATATACAACTCACATGTGATACATATCTAACAGATACATATATATTAATGAGGAAATATTTTATAAAATATGCTTCACAGATCTTTTATTGCGGCTTAATTAGTTCATAAGCCAGTATTATAATAACAATTTCATAAGAAGTTCAAGCCAAGTTTTACAGCATTCTTAACCAACCGCTGAATGAGACACAAAATTTAAGGTCAATAGAAATATTATGTAAAACAAAAAAAAGTCAGTGAAAAGAGAAAAAAAATGCACCAAATTCAAAGGCAGCATCTTCAAACAAAGTAGTTCAGCATTGTATTTTGCGCATAAGAATTTAAAAATTAATTTGATAAGAAATTAGCTCTAAATGGAACAAAATCAATATTTTTATTCTAATTCATTGTCCAAACTGAAGAAAACTTAGGAAGATAAATCAGTTAGTTGGAAGAGGGAAAATTACTCTTTGTTTTTTGCTTTGAATTATTAAAATTGTCAATGATTTACTTTCCTAGGAATAATCAAATCTTTAATTTGATAGTCAAAATCTTGTAGCATTTAACTATTTTGGATATAAAATGTGCCTTTCTACCTGCAAACTTGTAAACTTGTATCCATGCAAAACAGAATAATAAAGGCTACAAATGTAGACACCCATTCAAATTGACTAGTAAAGGAGAATTGTTTCAGTTTCCTTTTCTTGATCCTTCCCCAGTTGTTATAATCAGTCTTTCCAGTGTGACTATATTATTATCCACAAAATTTTTAGCATCATTTTAATGATAAAAACCATGCTTTTACATCTTTATAACTTACATGAAGTTTAGCAGACCCTAGTAATGCCACATCAGTTTTAGTCCTAGTAAATTCTAGCCTAAGACAGCATAGCCTGTGGTGTCTCACCTGAGTTCTCGGAGACGTTTTGGGAAGTGCATTGGCTCTATGAGTCAGTGAAATAAATAAAAACAAATATAGTGGTCAATAGCAAAAGAAAAATTTAGCACTCTAAAAGCGTTTTGACAGAAGCCTGAGTTGAAAAATCCAGCTGTATTTTATGTATGTCCCTTAACCACCAATCAGTTTTGGTGAGATGAGTGGTCCAGTTAGCTGCCTAATTTTTGATACCTGATAATGTGTGTTCCCAGTAAAAAAAAATTGTATCTAGAGGACCTGTATTCCTTTAGTTCAAGAAACTAGGGTCTAGAAAAGAACAAATATGAAAACATCATAATGTGAAATTCCACAAATTTCACAGTTCTGTGTGCCTGATTGCTAGGACAAATCTGATGCAAAGATGAGCAGCTAAGATGGGTGCCTACGCTTCATTTTCAGGTGTAGTGAAAACAGATAAAAAATTGGAAAGGGAAAATCTTTTTGGGCATGTTTTGCATCCGGACCAAAATCACCCCCCATTAAATCCTTCTGCCAAATTTATTCCAAGTGCTACCAAGATCATGCTCTGTTTTTTCCCAATATAGCACAGGCCTATAATAACTGCTTAAGCATGCTGTACCGTATTAATCTTCCTCATGAACTCTGTCCCAAACCAGTTTCCATGGAGAGAAATTAAGAGGTATGTACAGGCAAAGGAGAAAATATATAGCTATATGATACAGAAAGGCTCTTTAGATGGGAGCTATGGTATAGAGGAAGTATTTTTCAACTGAGATTACTGAACTGAGGGGAGGACAGCACTAGACAAAGTGAGAAGACAGGAGAATTGGGGGGGGCGGGGGGGAGGGAAGAGACATCTATGTTGTAGTAGGCTTCAACATCTTTTTTAAGAAGACCATTTTGAAATTGATCCAGAAAAGGATTGAGGAAGGTTGCTGAAGTGCCTAAACTCTGAGGTGATTTTTTTTTGATGTGTGTGTGAAGCACCAGCATTTGGTACATTATGGGAGGGTGAAGAACTGGGACTTAAGAGTCCTGAGAGAAGGGAACTCCAATTGTCAAGGTGGGAAGAGAAGAAGGCAGAAGCAAAAGAGACATATTGTTGAAGTGGAAATAGAAAGAGGCGTGGACACTGGAGGTATGAGAAAAAGAACACTAGGAACACTAGGAAATGCATGGGGGTTTGGGACAGTGGGAATAAATGTGTGAGGAGTATAGAGAAGTAAAACTCATATTTAAGAATGTCTGAGAGAGTAATGTTGCACTGGGTTTACTGTCAATTTTGTTTGCCAGGTTATAAACCCATATGTATAAAATGATACTAAAACATGATCTTCATTTAGACAATACTGTGTTTATTATAATAGTTTGCTAGCCAAGCAATCTACAGTAGCTGCAGCTGTGACTTGTTCCATCTCATCAGTAATTTTAACTCTAATAGTCATTAGTGTGAAGCTTTCCACAGTATTTTAAAGTGATACTTTCCTCCCAGTTCTTCAGTTCTGTTTTGTTTGAATGGACTATGTATCCTTTAACATCTAAATAATTTGCTCTAAGAATCATCACAACACAACTACACTTTGGAATGGAAGATGTGAATATGGTTCTGATAAAGCTCTGCAATGTTTGTTAAAAAATCCCCCAAACAAACCATGAACCCAAAATGTAGCTTTGAACGGTTTATGATTATCTATAGATCAATATCCTTCTCCATAACAGAGTCCAAAGAACCAAGTCCCGAAACGGTATGCGTCTGTGTGAGAGGATGGCCTCTATATGCCATGAGTTATTTAATCCTCTCTGTTTGTTGTGTGTGGAGCATGAAGTAGGCTGTTACTTACAACTGCTTTAAACAGTGCCTGCCTGCCCTATGACTTTTCAAAAGATCCCAGGATGAGGTGAGCATAAGGAGCTTGATTTCTCTAAACAACAGTTATTCAGACTGACGTCACCTATACATTTACTGGAGACCATACAAAAAAATTAAAAATAAGAAAAAAAAGGCTCAACAGTTGGACTTCAGTCTGAAAGGGCAGCTACACTATCATTACCACCAAGTGCATAAAACCTGAGCTCGATGTTGGCCTACTTAAAATTACTATTTTGCTGTGAAGGGTTGGCAAAGTAATTTATAAAATGGTGGGGTAAAAGTAAGAGAAGCCCCATTAAAAGCTTTTCCTTTTCTTTAAATGAGAGTGAATGGAGTAGGTCTGTTTGAGTTTGAACCACTTATTACCTTTGTACATTTGTCTTTCTTAACTTCTATTAACTGATTAGATATCCCTTAGAAGTAATTGTGCATTGATAGATAATTGTATCATTGTGGCTTCATACTGGGGAAAAGTATTACATCCAAACACTTAAGATAGATAAAACCAGATGGATGTATCTGTCTGTCCATCAATCTCTGTACTCAAGAAGCCTTTGGGTATTTTTAGAGAATTTAAATCAGTTGCAAACAAAAGGGGCATTTTAAAGAAGGAAAATACACTTAATTAAAAAGATGTCAAAATTATTTTATTGTCAACATCCATGATATGTGTGACACGGTGATGTTGTGTAACTTGAATACTAGTTCTCAGAACCATAATGAGCAGCTATTAGAAAAAGCAGGGACTTATTATTAGTATCCCCACAGAGTTATCTTCTAAATTATTTATACTTGCAACACTTTCACATAATGGCAGTTTTAAATTCAAGCAAACAAAGCAAACCACACAATAAAGAGAGGGGAAGAGAATTGTACAGAAATCTTTTCTGAATATATGTAGTTAGAAAGGAAAGTCAAACAAACTAATCAGATTTTGTTTCCTACTCAAATTCTCATGAGATTTGGAATAGAGAGCATCAAAGCTTTCTGGGGTTGTGTCACCTTGATAAAGGATTGAACAGCACTGTATCTGTTTTATGTCTCACATCTAAAATGTAAAAGAATGCGACTTTATTTGTCTGATGCAAGTTTGCTTATTGTCTTTGAAATTCCACAGCAGACCCTCCACAAAAAGCTTAGCTATCAGAAGGGTGCAAATAACACCAGAGCCTTGTGTTCTCTTGTGTTCATCCCCTAGGTTATGGTGCTAGGTTTGCACAGGAGTTGGGAGGGAGCAGCAGGGGAGGATTGTTGGTTTTATATAAACTTAGCATTGTGAATTACTGATTCTGCTTTCCACACATGCTTTACTAATACACAGTGTAATGAATAACACTTCAAGAGCCAATGATTTTCAGAAAAATTGGGGTGGGATGCTTTTTTATTTTTTAAAAAAAACCCTTCAGCCAAACTCAAGTCTGCTCAGTGCAGAGATAATCTGGGTTAAATTGAAGAGAAAATAGCTCAGACTGAAGACTCTAATGGTCTCCTTCTGGTCTTAAACCGTTTGCATTTATGAACATATAAAGATCATCCTGTTCACTTTCCATTAACCAGCCTATGAAGTTTTGTCTTAACCATCAAAACAAATTCCAGCTGAAATCTTTCTTCTGAGATTACTGAGCAGTTACATTTGGTTACTTTAAAAACAAATTTCTACCCCACGAGAAGGAAAAACCCCAGCATGTTTTTTCCCCCCTGTAATAGAAGTACGTAGCTAAATACGCTCAGTTTTTTGTCAGTCATAATAGAAGCAGGTTTTAAAAGTTATTCTGAGTGCTTCCTTTTCTGGGCATTTGGTTTGAGGTACCCAAAATAAACACACAATGAAAATGTTAGCCTTCTTTTTTAAGCAAAACGACCCTTACATATACTAAAACTATTATTTGCCTTATGCTACTTCAGTTGCACAACAGCCCCCTCACTGATTACCGTCGAGTTACATTAGTTTAAAATTGGAGTAACTGAGTAGTGGATCAGGTCCTATAGTCAGATATATGTTTTCCACTAGATAATGGCTACTTATATATTTATGAATTTTAAAATGCTTTTCAATTCAATTATCATTGTTACTGCATGCAGGAAGTAAAGAAGTAAATTTCAACCAAGCTTTCAGGGGTTTATTCCCCCATGAAGCACTTGTATTTCAAGTGTCAGGGGAGGGCAACTGTATAGTGCCCTCTACAGAATAAATGACACTGTTGAATATTCTTAATGTTTTTGTGTATGTGGTTTTAGGGAGAGAACTATTACCTGTTGGAATATACATGCTATGTAAAACATAGCAAAGGATACTATGCTATCATGTCTTTAACCAAGCTTCATGGAAAGCTTCAAAGAGGTTAAAAATAATTGGTACTCAGATCCATTCTGTTCTGATCACTCCTAGAAGCAGCAAGCACTCACAAAATGATAAACAGCTTTCAGGCAAATGCATAACTCCAGTGTCAATTGGAGTTATGTGCAGACAGTCCGAGCAGAAATAGTATATAGCTCTCCATTCCTGAACATGACAGTCGTAATAAACCTTAACCTCAACATTCCCTGCTTTCCTCAACCACAGGTAAAAATGCTACACACATTTATACCATCTAATGAACCAGACATTAAAAGGAAACCACAGATCTATACCAGTAGATTATCAGGAAGAGAAGTGTGAAGTGAATACTTGCTCATTACAGTATCACGGTAGTTACAAAAAGGAAAGACCTAATAAATCACTGTTGTCATCCTTCAGCAAGAGTAGGGGATAGTCTGTCATTGGAGGTCCCACCAGCTACTAAAATAACTGCTTGTAAAGTGGATAGTGCAAACATATAATGCAAAATCCTTGGGGACAGGAACTCCGACTCACCGTGGTGAAGCTGGAAAGGAATGATGGATGTTTATTTTACTCTTCTTTGATGACAATACAAAGGAAGGAGGGACTATGGAGTGAAGGAGGACTTTGTGTTTGAGTGAATTGTGTCTGCTTTCTGAGTCTGTTCCCTGTTCTCCTTCTTAATGAATATAAACCAATTAATAGTAGATGATATCTCTGATTATGAAAAGACAGGAGAGGTATAAGACTTGCTCTTTCAGAAGCAAGTAAGTAAAGAAAGAGTAGGAGTGAGTGGAGTTTAGAACTGACTCCTTTTCCACCCATGCCTCCTTGAATCCAGGGAAACATCCAGCCCTGAAATGACTGAAACCTATAGCAAATAGTGGCCAGTAATGAATACGTAGCACCATAATGAGCAAACACAAAGAACAAAACTGCTATTATTATGCCTCAGAGACACATTTAATGCTATTCCTACAGTTTCACTAACACTAAACCCCTGGTCTACCTGATGCTTTGTTTCCTGTTGGTTAATAATATTAATAATTATTTCTTCCCTGTCTCACCTCTCATTTTCCATATTTTAACATGATACATTTTCTGCTTGTTTTGAGACAATTTGACAATAAAAGGCACAAAAATATCTAGATACTAATATATCCATGCCTCTACACTGCACAGGATTTACCTTCCTCTGATTGAAATTCTGATGATGGCTGAGGGCCTGATTGCACTAGCTACAATTACTAGAGTCTGGTTTACAATTTGTTCTGTAACTGTTATTCAGATGTAACTTTTCAAAAGTCTTTCTAAGATTATTTTTTTAATGTGGATAATTAGACTGATATTTAAGAATTCTAATCTCATATAAATGCTCAATCAAAACACATATTTTCCTGTGAGCTAAAAATGTCTAGATTTCAGTTTTGATTCTCAAAAGAATGTTATTGTTCCTGCAGGATGTGAAATGGAACGTGAAAGAGCACTTTACCTCACCATTTGAATTGGATAAATTTTTTTCTCCTCTTTTTTTTCTTTATTTTTGAATGTTTAATTGATTATTGTTGTCTAGGTTTTTTTTCTTAATATCTTTATCTTCTTCTCCTGTAAGTGTGGATTTACTGCTTTTAAAAAATCTACAAAAAGAATATTGTCCTCATTTTGTGCTTTTTATTTTGTATATATAATTCCTAAATAAAAAATAGACATTTTCAATTCCAGGACGCAGTCAGTTAGCTGTCTCTCTTAAGGGGCTACTAATTCTAACTGTATGATGTGTATTCCAAGATGCACCAAATGACCTTTTTTTTTACAAGCCACAAAACAAATGCTGGTAATTGTCTTTTGGCAAGTACTGATAGGAACTGGACTAAAACTTAGAGCTGAAATTGCAAATATTTTGCCATACGAAGTACTTTCTTATCCATAACATAAACCTTTTGCTAAGTGGTAGATGGATAAATTATAATGTCCTCATGACTCTCTAGGTTAATGCCTCCCTCAGAAAGGGGGAAGGGAAGAAAAGGGTTTCAAAGAACCAATAAATAATCTTTTATCTTTGCAAACAATAAAAAGAAATGCAATTCAGCAATCAGAAAGAAGAGGAAAAAAATGGAGGTGGGAGAGCAGAATACAGAAGGAATTTACTTCCACAGTGTGCATAAAAAAGTCAGACACCTGAAATGACTGGTTCTTGTTCCAATACATTTGTGGGCAAACCCATGTTTTGTGTCAAGGAAGCACAGCTTAAACCAGAATATGGTGGAATGTGGTATCTCCACTAACATGTTTCAATACAAGTTATTAGATCCCCTGGTTTAAAAAGGAGAAAAGTGTTGATGTAGACTTCAGAAACTGTGGCAGGAGGCAAAACAACTAGTTGTGCTTATGGTGAGGAAATACGTAAGCTTCACTGCATTTTCTTTCACTTCAGCTCTATTTAGTTTTAATCCAAGCCTATTTTAATGGATTTCTTTTAGATATATTTCCTATTAAGCAGATGAACTTGAGATTCTTTGTGACATGTGGCTCATTTGAAAACAGATGCCATCATCTATCTGAAGAAGTGAACACCATGGAGAGGGATAGCAAAGTCAATTCACTTTGGCTTCCACTGAAAGAAACAAAGGCCAACAAAAGAACAAGCAGTGGAAGTGTGCTGAAGTTGCTCTTGAGGACATGGTTTAATGGTGAACATGGTGGCAGTGCTGGGTTGACAATGGGACTTGGTCATCTTAGAGGTCTTTTTCAACCTTAACAATTTTATGATTCTATGATTCTGAGTGTGAGGATCCAGCAGTTTTCAGGGACATAGTTCTAGGCCATCACAGGAATGCTAAGTCTGATTTTCCCTGGTTTTACAGCATGTAAAGTCTCTCAATGACAACAAAGTTTCTCTTCATTTACTTTGGGACAATCAGGAGTGTCATCAGATCAGAACCTCCCAAAATTTTGTATCATACGGGTCCCTTCCAACTCAAAATATTCTATGATTCTATACTTTACAGTATATAAATTGCATGCACAGTAACTGATGGACCTTGAAGGAAGGTACAAGTATTAAAAACCATTCATCCTTTTTCCTTTAAATAAAACTATTTTATGTACTTGAAGATTATAAGTAAACAAATTGATTAAAACAGTCATTGCTTCATTGCCAAGTCACTTTTTCTCAATCTTGAGATTCATAATGGAAGTGAAGCATGCATACCAGAGCACCTTCTGATTTATTTGACACTGATTTTTTTTTTACTTATTTTTACAGTGGATGGAGACAAGAATCTTTTTGCCCTTTTCTGAACATGCCAGTGTAAGCAAAAAGTACTGTGTTTCCACTGAAACAATTCATGTTAGAGGTAGCTTGCAGCCCCTTAAATGACTGTTTCTTGCAAGTAAGTTATTGTGCAAAGTCAGGGTCAGAGCAGACTATTACAGACCAAGCATCAAGAACACATGGTAGGTAGGGGCATTGCTGGAGAGG
>VYZT01025367.1:205-25611 GCA_013400735.1 Pomatostomus ruficeps
CAAGGCAGTTTCCCCACTTTCTAACACACCATATGCTCCAGCCCCTAATAATTTTACCAGCATTCTGCTGGATTCTGTTCTGTTTGCCCACATTTCTTTAGTCTTGTGGTCCCAAGAGGACATGGCACTCCCAGTGCAGCTTTACAAGTGCTGAGCCAAGCGAGGGGCATAAGGGCTCAAAATTTAGTATAAATACTACTTCCTCATTGTTCCCAGGAAGACTAAGATTCTGCATCCATACATAATTCTACTCACTGGTATTTCTAAGCAATTTTATAAAAAATTAAGTTCTTGTGTGGTATGCCTCAAGCATGATGGAGCTTCTGTTGATGAAATAAATATTTTGAAAGCTTTAAAACCAATTTCTGTGCTATTCAGAAACATTATTTACAGTTGATTACTATAATTTTCTTCAGCTGTCTAAAGACCTGTCTCTAAATTACTTAGTTCACCTAAATTCACTGTTCATATTCTTGTTTTATAAAAACACTAATAATTACAACTATCAAGGACTTCAGGAAGACTCTGGTACATATCTGACTCTTGATGACTACTACAGGTAGTGACAGCCTTTTTGAGAGCACAGCTTGAAGTATTGGTATGGCATCATTAAGATATTTATATTTCTTTTCCATTTTACACAGTGCCACAGTTAAAATATTCTTGCTATTAAAACACCTAGGTTCCCTGGGCGTTTTGAAAAATCATGGTATATAATACAAATCCACCACTGAAGAGGGAGCACAGGTTTACTGAACTTTTCAGACTATCTTGATATGTGAGTAACTAACAGATATGGAGAGACAGGACCTTAGAACAGTTTTGACTTAATGTAGCAGAAGCTACAGAAAAACGTGAAAATATTCTTCATGCCACAGACAGCAAAGTAACAACATTCAACATAAAAGGACATTTTGAAAACTGTACAAGAAAGCAGCATGCCATTCTTCAGATTATCTATCAGATCAAAAAGGCCTTTTCCCCGTTTTGTATGGCTCCCTTGTGTATACTATAACCTTACTAACATTCTTTTCACTTAGTAAATGTACTCACAAACCAGAAGTTTCACTTTAAGTACACTGTTTCCTCAACATCACCTCCCTTCATTTCTAGGTCACCAGTTTACCTGGAAAAGGTTTATGCAAAAACAGTCATCAAGATGGACTACTTCTTTTCTTTTAATCAAATATGAAAATGCATACATCCTAGAAAATTTGAGCTTTCTCTATAGTCAAAAAGCAGGTTATTTCAGGAAGTACTGTCACTTAAGGTAAAAAGAAAGCTCTAATGCCAAACATGTATAATCCATTTTTGAAACACATAACCCTTAGGTTGTATAGGAATTAAGCAGCAGGGCTTGTTAGAGACCTTCCTAAGTCAAAGGTGAAAGGACTCCTGACAATTTTATCTATCCTCCAGCTCTCTCCTCCATGTCTAGATAGCCTTGGTATTTTGATTTCTTCATTTCTAATTATGCTTTATATATACATGAAAACAGTGCAGCATAACACTACGTAACTTTCTAACCCACCGTACTATGCTTTTTCTAAAATAAAGCCTTTCCCAAAAGTTAAGGAACCTTTACATTAATGCATATTAAAAAATTCAGGAGTTTACTAGCAGAAAGTATCTTGGAAGCACTTCAAATAGCAAAACAGAAACCCCTCAATAACTAAAGAAAGTTAATTTTAAAAGTGAAGTCCGTTTTTTAGAGATAGTTTACTCTAAATTTTAGTTAGACCTTACACATCTTTCAGGAAATGACTTATTTTGAGAGCGAAGGGAGGAAGAAAAGCAGAAGGCAGCAAAAAAACCCTCAAAGTTTGCTCCTTCAGAGTGTAATAGTTTTCATTAGGCACATGGACATCTAACACAAGATGGTGAATACTCCAGAAACACTGTCTACTTATCTCTAGGCAACCTCCTCTCATGGCAGAGACTTCGGCAGGACTGTGAACGCTGTGTTACCTTTTGCTTTCCTTCCTTCTCTGCCTTCATACAGCTTATGCCCACCTTTGAGACCCACTTGTTCCCACTGGCCTCAGACAGAGCAGACCTGCTCTGCCCTCTTGTCTGAGAGCAGAGAAAGCCAACAGGGGAATGCAGGCTGCCATCAATTCCCACCTTTGTGCAGCAGGAAAGGGCAGCTATTCAAATAGACACCTGGCCAGCACAGAGGAGCAACAAAGCCAAAAGCAGTTTCAGGGGATGGCAGTTTAGACTCACAATACTGCACCCATATGAGTAGAGCATTGGCTTAGTCATCTGTGCAGAAAGGGTAACAATCCCATAAACAATGCAGAACTAACAGTGACGTCTAGGTCACAATCCATTACCAGAAAAACCTCCACAACTAACCAAACCCCAAACAAAACCCACTGCCATGGAAAAAAACCCAAAAACATCTCCAGGAAGACCTGCTCTGATGCAGCTGACTCATTCTGCAGGTCCAGCCTGCCTGAAGCAAGATGCTGCTCAACACCAAACCAGCACTGTGCTGACCTTCTATCTAAGTTGCATTCCCTCAGTTCCATGGTATGAGCAACAGCAATGTTTGCTGTGTGCCATGCTGTCTTAACTCCAGAATAAGTAGGTACTGATCCTAATTGTAAGGCAGTTTGATACATTTCGGGAAATTTTTAACTAACAGCCTAGGAAGGTAAGGATTGGTTTTTTAAAACCACTTTTAACCAATACACTAATTTTCAAAGTTCAAAGGAATTACTTAATCTTTCTTCACAGTTTTACCAAACCTCCACAGATTGGACATGGAAAGAACTCTTCATTTTAGTAGCAATATAGGGAAGAAGTAAACAAGGTAGCTTTGTGATTTAAAAACTAATAGCTTTTTTATTCATTCTCCTGATAAACACAAGAAGATTTTCTAAGCAAATTTCAAATGATAAGTTGACATCACAAAGATTTGTTCAGCTACTAAAGCGCGGTCACCAGGAGGTAAAGAACAGCACAGGTTCCACCAGTTCTCTACGAAGAGGAGAAATACACCTAACAAACCTTAAGGGGGTCAAGTTCATACAGCACAAGAAAAGCTGATATTGTAAGACACTTCCTTTATCGCAGTTCAAACATTTCTAAACAGAAATGTGATAATTAAGAACAAACACAACTTCTGCCTCTCAAAAACCCAAGAACAGTTTAGATAAATTTTGGAACTAACTGCAAGACAACATAGGCCTGATTCTATCAGTACGGCAAGAAAGACATTACATACATTATAAGATAAAATATAGTATATTCTGAATGCTTGCAGGATTTTTCTCCTCTAATAAGAACAATTCAATATGGCCACTTAACTTTTAGTAAGCCCTACAGCATGAATGAGCATTACATTCTTTTTCCATATTTTCAGTAAAATAATGACTTCATTATATTTTATAATATATAAAAGAAACCTTAAAATGGTTGTGGGTTTTTACTGTTTATTTCTCCCACTCATGTATCAGAAATACCAAGTCTAGTCTTCACTGGTTATAAATGATGCCTGTGAAATTTCAGGGTACAGTTGCTTCTGTTAGTCCACAACTGATAAAAAGCAGATGTGCTGAATCTAAATGCCCTCATTTATCAGAACCATTATATACTGAAGTTATAGACATTCATTCTTTGAACCATGCAAAAAATACAGTTCTCCCCCTAGAAACAGTTGGGATTTCATTCGTTTGATCCTGAGTCATCAGAAGGACCATAGAGTCTTACAGTTTCAAAGCTGAAACCCTTTATTTTTCCACACAAAAGGCAAGAAGAAAAAAACCTACCCACTTGAAAATACTCTTTATCCATGATAAAAATGGTCATAACTCTATTAAAGTAAAAACAGTAGTAACATTTTCCATGAATTCTGACCAAAGAATTTTAACAATTCTTACAAAGGAATGAAGGTCAGTATAGCTGCATAGTCTGCTTTTATCACTTCCCTACCACAGACAGACATCCTTGACGCTGGTCAAAAACGTACCGGTCCCAAAGAAGAGTTCTAGCTAAGAAATATCTGGATTATAAATCAAAAATTGTCTGTGAAGAGCAAGAAAAACCACAGCACAAAATAGAAGAGTATGTTTTCTTTCCTGATTTGGTATCAGATTAACATAAAACCAGAAATAGTGGGAGGAGGGATGTAAAGGTTGATATGAATAACCACCAGCTGCTACCAGCAAAAGATTTTCCCACAAATTGACTATTACAGCTCTTCTCTTAAAAGCCATCTACAGACAAGTGGTAAGTTTCACGTGTTACCTGTTCAAGTAGCAGCAGAAACATTTATACCAAATTACACATTACTTGATAGTTGCATTTCTCCAAACAAACAAAATTGGATAGGTTTTTTTTCCAAAATGTAAATTCAAGACATGTCTTCTAAGTAATGCTATCACTCATAAAACAAATAACACTTCCTGTAATTAAGAACTGAAGAAAATTGTTTGAAGTTGCACAGAAAAAAACAGTCTGCAGATGTCTCCTTACTTACAAAGCAGTTATCACAAATGCTACTTTCTTTTCTTTTTTGTGGTCATTCATCCTGTTTCACAAAGTGGTTGAAAATTATTACATCTCAAATGAAAGCCTATAAAAACATATTGAAAGATACAACATGCTTAAAAAGAGTTTTCTTAGTTTCACAAGCTTTTCTTGTTTCTCTTTGATGAAGAGTTGAGAAATTAAAATTAGCATTTGAAAGTATTCAAAAGATTGCTTAAAATTCTCATTCAGGTGTCAGATTCCACAGGTGCAATTTCTCATTAAGTACACTGAAACCTTGAAATCAACTTTGCTAGGCAACCTCTGTTCTTAACAATATAGAGCAAACCAGAAAAATTCTGCTTTCCCTATAACTGAAGATATTCTTAGACAAATAATCAACTAAAAATAAAGCCTAAGATGAGCACAATAAAAAGCATGCTGTTTATCTCTCCTCTTACCTTAAATATTGAGGGTACCAAGATTCTATAACTTCTGGTTAAAAGAACTTTAACTTGTACTGTTTCATTGTTTAGTCAAGTCTTCTGCCTTTATTATACTCATACTGTAAAACTCTATACTCACAGTGTAACTCATGTTAGAGGTCTTTTAGTATTAATTTTAAAAAGCATTAATAAACAGAGCACATAAAGCACACTACTGGGAACACCCGAGTACTGCGATGAAGTGACAGAATTTCACTTCCCAGTAAAGATAATAATTTCTGAAATAGGAAACAAAATTATGCTGGCACAGCTTTTTGCTTCTTGAACTAAACTGTTTGCAAGACAAATACTATTACGGCAAAATACTTTTTCCCCCACAGAATTATTAAAATTTCTGCTTAAAATGACTTGCAATGATATAAGCTTTACGGAAACATCTATTTTTTTATACTGATTTTGGCTTTCACTGGACCAGAACTCTTATTTACTGTTAGTTCACAAAATTGACCATAGTATCAGTCAGTTTGCTGACTATTATCTTTGAAATACAGAATCTCTCAAGAAGTACTTGATAACCAACCTGATAAAGTGCAATTTCTTACTTGATAGATTTTGCAGGTATGCACAGCGTTCCTTAAGATCCTACCACTCAAATGGCAAATTAAGATAATCCCTCAATTTCTAGTTCTCCTCCAATTAAATAAAAAATAGAAAGCAGAGTTTCTAATAAGCATTCATCTTCAAGATTATCACTGGAGTACCTTTACTATGAAAGGCAGTGCCACTAAACAACAATGAAAAAAATGCCACACACTCACTAAATAGACACATTAAACCAAAACTAACTTGGAACCTTCTTGTGTAGACCAAAAGCATGGTTCAAGTCCTCTTGTATTCTAGAGTTCTTCTGTGTTATTTAATTTTTCTTATACACATACGGGAAGATGTTATTTCTAAGTGTTCAGTATTTTGTATCTCAACACAGAACATCTTCATGCTTACAGAAAAATGCTTTCATAAAATAAATTTACTAGTGACAATATAAATGACAGCTGCAGGAGACGAGAAAAATGCAACGAAAGTGGCAAGATGACCCATTTCAGAGGGCAGTTTCTGAAATACAAAAGCTTTTCAGCTTACAGGACTCTAAGAACCTTGATACAGAAGACACTAAAACCAAAAGTTTTATTTTGCGCTGCAATATAGATTCATGCCGTCTGTGCAAAGTAAGAACACTAAGTATAAGATCTTGTTCTGAATTATTGTGCTGACTTTTTCAAATCAATATTTATTTATGCGGAAGTCCTTGTGAAAGCCATAAAGCAATTAAAAAAAATGGCAGAGAGAAGAGTAACATTATTAAATCTACTGGGCACCTCTTTTTAAAGTTTACCTGTGTTGTTTACCAGTAACAACCCATAGGCATTAACTAGAGAAGACAATCTCTTCTGTATGGTCCAAGATCGCTACTACTGAACACTTACACCCCAGGTGTCTCCCAAATAAAGGCCATCATTTGCATAAAAGTACACTAGACAATATTTCTCTATTTTGATTTGGTGCTAGTTTTGGTTTGTTAAAACAGAGTCACAACCCAATCTAATTCTTTGAATAACTCAAGGCACATTTGAATTATCACCAAAATTATGACTTTAATCAAAAAACAAAACAAAAAAACCACCAAAACCATCAATGCTTTCCATGACAGCAGACAAAAATTTTGCAGAACAATTACATTTTATATCTCATGCAACAACTAAATTTTGAAGAAATCATTTATTAGCTTGTTTGACCTGAATATAATTAATACTTGATGTGTTGTATTTACCATTCTGTAACCCCATCCACAGTTGCTTATGATCCTTTTTTTGCATTTCATTGATGACTTGACTTTTGTGCTTTAAAGCATCTGCTTCTTTTATACAAGCCATAAAATGAGCTTCAATCACATCCTTAGAATGGCAGTGTAGAAGATCCTTTTCTGGAAAATTCTACAAAGAGAAATGATAGATCAAGAAAAAGATATGCATCACATACTTTGATGAAGAATAAATGATAGTTTTAAACAGGTATATATTTATGCAAAAGAAGCACACTGGAATCTTCTACTTACGGAAGAATGTAACAACCATTCTCTCACTCTGCTGACAAGAAACAGGTTGCAGTGAAAATGTTTCAGGAAAAATAAAAGCTCAACAACTTTCTGTAAAACCAGAATTTTAACATGTTTTCAAGCAGATATTCAATTGTCATACAACAAACAGGAGAAAATGATGAAAAGTAAGTGACAAGTACCTAATTTATATTGGCTCTCTATGATATTTTATCAACCATTTCTATGCAGTTCCTTGAAAACCAAGCAGAATCACACATGTATATGAACTATAGCATATCTGCCACTTACAAACATTTTTCCTTAGAAATACTGGAAATCTTTGTCAGCTCCAGCTTCACCTAATCCACAAGACTACTCCTAGGCTGTGTGACTTGATTTTAGACCCCTTTTATTTGGTTAGAACTGGCACACAACATTTCAGCACTGCAGATGCATAACTACCATTCCTCAGGTAACTCTCATCTCTTCAATAAATGACAACTACCTCTCCTAATTAATTTATTAAGGAGTTATAGTAGTAAATCTTATTCAGGTATGAAAAAGATTGCTTTGGAAATTTACTGATCTGAAGTCTAGCATTGTAGAGGTTGTGGTTTTCCTTCCTCCAGTTTTTCTTTTACCAACACTTAATACCACTTGCCATTTTATAATAACAGAAGCATTCACTACCACAAATCCATTGCCTTTAGTTTTCAGAAGTTTTAAAACCCACCTTTATTCCTCCTTATTCATCTTATTTTCTCAGTTGCTTATGACCATGCTTATGAATGGAGCAAACCTCGGAGCCAACCCAGAGTGGCGGCATCATCAGTACTTCCCTTTCTAACAAGGGCTTGATGTATTTTTATACTTTAATGCTATTCCACCAGAGGCCCTTTCCTCTTAACCCATTACAAACTGGCACTTTAAAAAGCTTTTGTGAGGCACTGTCAAAACCATTTTGGAAATACAAGTACATATAATGGGATATTTTTCAAAGGCTTTTACAACATAGTCAACATGTCGAAGTAGGAGCAATCTAATGCTGGAAAAATCCCTCCCTTCACTCCCCCACATAAACCCAGGAAAAATAGTGAAGACTGCTTCAAAATACAGAAACCCAAAATATCAAAAAGGGAGCTGGGGATTGCCTTACCTGAAGGAAATTCTGAGGACAACAGTGATAGTTCCCTCCTCATTAGGTTATTGAGAAGAGTTGGAAATTAAATAATGGAATTTCATTATAGTGATTCCTCCTTATGATAGTGAGAACCCAAACTCTGGAAACTGTGGATCACAAGGATGAGTATTTTCCAAAACCAGGGCAGAAATAAAAGAAAAGATTGCTAATATCTTTTCCACTAAAGTTTACGTGGTTTGGTGTTGAACTTGCAAAAGGGAGTGCTGTTGTTAGGACTGATATATGTCAAGCTGACTAGAAATCTAAGGACAGAGGTAAGTCTAGTTTCTCGTATGAGAATGGCCAAGTATAAAGAGATTAAAGAAGACAGAACAAAAAGGAAAGTTCTTCTGGGGCAGCCCTTGTTCCTGTTCTACCCTACAAAGCTGAGTGTCTCAGCATCATTGGGCCCAAGATTACTTAGAAAAACATTACTGGGATTGTTACTTGCCAATTGACATCTGCATAGGCCTGTAAAATACTTTCAGAAGTTCAATTTACTTGCTCAAATAAAAATACAGTCTCGTAACCAATCCAGAAGAAACAAATAGACAACAATAGCATACTTAAAGATCAAAAAAGTTCTTTACATGCAAGAATTCAAAGTGAGACACTGGCATCCCTCAAAAAAAAGGAGGAAACAGTGGTATGTACCTAATGCCAAGTAATATAAGAACCTAGAAACTGACTTTCATGGTTAGAAACTGATGTTTTAGCTAAGTTTATGAAAACAACGGTTTTGTTACAACAACCTTTTCGCTACAGATATGTCTAAATATTGAACTGCAGGGTCTTTTTTTGGAATTCTTTTCTTTCTACAGGTAGACATCTTCCTGCTGACTTTCTTCCAATGGATTTCAAATTGCAGGGAATATCACCCCCTGGGGATGAGTTCCAGAAATCATACACAGTGTAGTCTGCAGAACAGCAAGGATCTATTTAAAATTGGTCAAAGCTAGTTAAGCTAGTATAAAGAATCTAGACACAGTACTAGAAATAGGTGTGGTATGATTAATTTTCCCAGCTTCTAAGGAGTAACACTGTGAAAGACTGGAAAACACTCCTGGAATCTCAGTGCTGTCTACTCTTCTCTTTAGTAGGAAAACACTGACACATGTCTATGAAGTACTGTGAGAAGAAGCTGAAAAACCTAAATATGAAAGTGACAACTTAGAAAAAAACACTGCACATCTACAAGAGGCATACAAAACAGTTTCACCTACAAGAGACTGCCAACAGAAAATATCGCATCCTCACTGATTTAACAATCAGGGCACAAAATAATAAGTTTTATACTTAAATATAAAACATGTGTGCTTGTATTTTTTTTTTAAATTCTACTTGCCTTCTTTCTACCTGAAGAAGTAGTGATCAATCATAAATAACTTCATTCAGTTCCCTAGAGAAAGGGACAATTGTAAACAAACTGGTAGCCACCTCTGGCTATACAACTAGGAGATTTGCAAAAAGTGTTAACAGATGACATAATTTAATTCTAAGCAGCTTTAATTCTAAGTACTCTTATTGGTGGTTTCTTACTCCCTCCATGCCCTGCATCTTTGAAAGAAAAGTTACTAAGGGTTGACTCTGATTTTCTTAGAAAGCTCAAGGAGTTCTGTTTTTTATTTTCACATACCAGTAG
Organism: Pomatostomus ruficeps; assembly: GCA_013400735.1. NCBI lineage: Eukaryota > Metazoa > Chordata > Aves > Passeriformes > Timaliidae > Pomatostomus > Pomatostomus ruficeps. The sequence continues at coordinate 10,045 of VYZT01025367.1, forward strand.
ACCCTTGCAGCATGAACTGGTCAAAAAGAAACAGGTATTTTCTATACAGACAGGAGCACTAAATGACCTCTTGCATAAAACTGTACCAAAAACATCACAGGCAATTTCAACAGTCTGGTTTCATAACTCCATTCCACCCATACTTAGCTCTCAGTTCTAGTTCACAAAACATCTGTTTATTTCATGATGGTCTACTTGCATTAGACTACATTTACAGAAAACAGCACATTAAAAACCATAAGGAATGTATCCAGTGGCAGGGGATGCATCTATGTACTTATGTTTAGTTGCAATCAGTGGTCTTTTCTTTTAATAGATTAATTTAAAAAAAATTGTACTTCTGGCATCCACAATATCTCCTAGCAGTTCCACAATTTATCCATATGCTACATGGAAAAATACTTCCTTTCCACTCCACCTGACCCAGTCTTCACCTACAAAAACACAAAGATGATGACTCTCACACAAGGACAGATGCTGTCTCTCCTCCTGTGCATCAGGTCATGGGTGGAGAGGCAGGCACCAGCAGACAATGGCTTCAGCAGAACCTCAGCCTTTCCCCGGCACACACAATTTCCTCTTCTCCAATAGTGCTACTATTTCCAGACCAGTTCACCACTTCTTATCTACTGCCCAAAATCCGGAGAGGTGGTTACCACACTCAGAACGTGAATAGTGTTAAGCAGGCCTCAGAGTAACGTGAGATGATTTTAACAGGAAGGGATAGAATTTCCCTTCTTCCCATAAAGCCACACCTGGGTAACAAAAGCAACTTCCCAGGCTACAGCTTCTCATGATTCTCAGACCCCAGTATGCTGTTCAGCCTCATCCTTCTAGTTGCAACTATTTAATGCAACTGTTTTTCAACTTTACAAGACACAATGCATAGAATTTTATTGCATATCAGAAGTACAAATTAACAAACTGCTTCTTCAATGCAAAAACTAAGTGTGTTTATGATTTGGTCTGCATACACAACACAGGAGGACAATTACAAGCATCTATCAACTTGAAAACTTCTGTTGAACAGAAATAAACCTTTTCCAAGTTTTTAACTTCAAACAAAGAAACCTGATAGGGGGAGTTTGACTTTAAAAAAAAGTTGAAAAACATTATTTACAGATGTTTGAGATATCTGTTGTCACTGCATGCATTGGTAGAAGAAAGGAGACAGCCACGACAACAAAAGTCAAATCCCATAAAATCTAACTCTGTTTAATTAAGCCAAATAAAATCTATGGCTCTTTGAAGAATAACTGCACAGAAATAAAAAGAACACTCTAGTCAGAAATCCCACACCTAAACTCTTCAGCTGTAAGGAACTGTAACACATGAAAACCTCTTCAATATTTTGACAAACTTTGATATCTTTCAGTTATGTTTTGACTTAAGGATTCAGAGGGGTTTTATTTAAATAAACTTTCAGATTACATCAAAATAGGAAGAGAGATTATGCAGGTGCTAAGTCCACAGTATTATATTACTACATTACATCAACTTTAAAAATAATACTGCCTTAGCAGTTAATCATTTCTGCTGATCTTTAATGTACACTTTTGAGAAAAACTTAAAGTAGCAGATCTTTTGGCAAGCAGCAACACAAGGACATTGAAGTCAAATTTATGTTGCTGCATGAAATTAAAAAGCACTGTGGTGCTGCAACTTAATTCTCAAGATGCCTTTACTTTGTGACGGCAACATCCACACATTGCCACTGTTAATGTCCCAGAGTTCTCAGAACATAACAATTAAACCATGATTTATGAAACTAGATGCCCTACATTTTCTTCAGAACATTCTGGAAGTTTCCTCATCCCAGGCCTCTGACATTTATCAGACAAGTGTAGCAATTACAGTGGTTTCAAAAACATCTCCAACTTCAGATCCCTTAAGTCAGTCACTTTAGAAGTTTCAACATGTAGAAATACATATCACAAGAGTGTATGACTTCAGTGTACATTTCCAAAAAGAAACAGATTACTGCTAGAAAAAGCTTTTCTAACACACCTTTGAGAATTATTTCAATGAAAACATTCAATACAACTGCTTCCCAATATACTTCCCATTTCACTCAAATCTCTCATGCACTAAAGTCAAGCCTATTAATGTAGCATTATCCTTCAGATCAGTTTTCCTATTGCACTGTTTCTTTTACAATGGAGAAATTAACATTTCAAAGTTAAAGATCATGATTTGTAGCTGTGTTTTTGACTTCAAAACATACTGGGAATTATTGTCTCAATGCATTTCAGGGAAGCCAAAGCTAACCCTGCTCAAGTACCCTTCTGAGCAAAGATCGGTAGTGCTATTAAGTCATACCTAATTGCTTTACAATGCATACTCAAAATAATGTCTCCCCTGTGACTAAGCTGTCACAAGACCAAACTCATTTCACTCAGTTCTCTAAAAGGGACCAACATTTAAGTAGAACAACATTCCCTGAGTTCAAGGATTTCTACAGCATCTCATATCCATGCTCATATATGCCTAAAGGAACAAGCACTTCTCAATCTTCCCAATCTTCAGCCAACCCAAGGCAACTGCATTAGAAACATTATAGGAAGTTCTTCTCTTGCATCATAAGTCTCATAACTTCTCTTGAAAAACAATTTTGGATCTCGAGATTATAATAGAATAATATTCTCCAGAAAGCCCACTAAAAGCACACACAATCTCATGGAAAATAACCGTAGATTTACAGAAACCTTTATACATTTTCTGAACAATGGATATTCTCCCTTTCAAATCACACCATTCACTTGTTTTATAAAATAGTTATGAAGCCTTTTCCTAGCTTCCAAATGTCATGCAATCTCATGCTCACTTGTTCTTAAAAAAGGGTCTATATCAGTTTTACCTTGAAATGCACTGTGATGCTCCAAGGAAGGGCTGTATTTGATGCATGAAGATCGAAGAGTAAACCAATTGGGTAATGCCTAAAAATGATGAGATACTAAATTAATATAGAAGCTGTGCATTTAATTCTACGTATCACACTTAACAGATCTGCATTTACACATACACATAAAAAATAGCTGTTTGAGTCCCAAAATTAGCATTCTTTATTGCTTACTTAGAAAAGTTATACAGGCAAGTTTAAATGATTGACAGGCAGAACCAAGTCTGGAATTTACATGTTCAATATCTAAACCAGTGATCTGTGAGCTGTGCCCACAAAGCACTGCTACTTTTGCAACAGCCTTAAGTGGCCTACAGCTGCTTTATGGTACCTTCCAAAACAGTACTTTTAGTTAAAAAGCATCAGACTAGGGACAGCTGATCTGACAGAAAAGCACACATGCTTTCAGATGCTTCAGTGCCCTGGATTTATACCACACTGACCCTTAACATCCCTTCCCTCTCCCACATGCCTGATAAGTCGATGTAGAGAATAAGTAGAAAAGTGAAAAAATTACGTTATCTGTAAAAGGGATGAAAGAGGATAGAACAAGATCAACTCCATATCTTTACTATCAAATTAAAAAGAATAAAAGGGGAAGAAAAAATTAATTGAAGTTTTGTATTTCAATGGTATTCTAGATTAAAGGAGTTACATAAAAAAGCTTGCTTCTGCCAAATATTCACTTCTGTCTCATAGCTTGCTCGCCTTTAAATTCACCAGAATATATAGCCCCCAGCAGTATATGGAACATATATCACACACACAAAACCTCCACAGGCACGGTAAAAAAGACCTCTTTCTTCAGTTTTCTCACACACAGACATTGGCAAGATTTTTGATAAAATATTTTTTTTTACATTCAGCAAACCAAGACCTATCCTCTTATCTTTCAAGAATCATAACCCAAAGAGCCTTACTAGCTTTTCATCATACAAAGAGAGAAACACATGCTGAACTGTAAACTCAGTAGTTTCACTGAGTTAAATGGGACTGATCACAGGTCGCAGAGCCAAGCACATACGTAAGTTTTGAAAGTCCCAAGAGCACTAACCGAGAGCATTGCTTTAACAGCACCTGTGCCAAGCCATTTTCCAGATCGGTGAAACTCCCACACAACAGTGCTTTAGCACCCTCTACGGGTGAGCCACCCCAAAGCTAAGACAGATTCACCACAACAGCAAAATAAAAACCCAAAAACTACTACAGTTCCTGAGCTTACCTGAGAATAAACAGAATGCATATCCAGATTTATCCTGATTCACTGCTAATGCTCAAGTTTTTACCACGAAGATGTTTTACTACTAACTGCCAATCATGTCCTGAAAACTTAACAGGGATTCAGGAAGAGTTCCATATAAGAGTGGTTTTCCAGGTGAGTTAAGTAACAGAAATCAGATCTGATAATTAGATGAACACAAATTTTCAACATTAACAATGACTTCCAGTTACTTTCAATTTATATAACAAAACAGATAACTAAGAAAAAGAAAACCAAAACAAAAAAAATCACACAAAACCTCCTGTACCAGGCCTTGGTCTACATCTGTATTTTCTAATCAGTTTAGATTACAAAGTGAAGTTCCCGTAATCAAATTTCTTCAGTAAAATCCATGTGCTTTGCAGAGCTGATACAGGCCTGATCAAATGGTGCTTTCACCTTTACTCTTCCACTAATTTATGAACAGGAAGGACACCTATACAATTACCAGGGCTAGAACACAACCCACACAAAAGGGACAAAAACGCTACTGAAAGACATGTGCAAGTGCTCAGACAGGATGCAAACAAGGTGAAGGTGTCATACCCTAGCATCTGCTGAAGAAACTACTCCAGCACAGAGTGGCATCACTCAGGGAGGGCTCCTGCAAAAAACTGCAGCTCTCCAGGTCTCAAGCTGTCAGAAGAGCTTGAGACCTCTCCTGAGGGTTGAGATAAGCAGAGGAAACGTCCTTGCTTAGAGGAGGTGGACATTAGTGAGGAGCTATGTCACCAAGTTAAGGAGCTGCAGGAGGTCAGGGGGCTGCACAGCATCGGGGAAGATAAAGAGATTGATGGCATCTTCACCAAGACCTCACAGAGACAAGAATCTGGAGAAAGAGTCAGCAGTCATTGAAGTGGTCAGTGGGGACTCACAGGATGGGGAAGACCAGAGTTGTGTGAACTCTGGTGTTGAGGAATCCATTCAGTGACAGTAGCTCGGTGTGCAGCTGCAGAGGGAGCTGCAGGTTGAGCTCTGGCTGATGGAACCCCCAGACATGAGGCCAGGAACTGGTGCTGACCCTTTGCACAGGAAAGGGCACAGGGACCTGTGGCCCTGCCAGGTGACTGGACACAGAGACACGGCAGAAGCCAGTGACCCAGAGGAAAAACCCCACACTATCGCACACACAGACTGTGAGGGTATAAAAGGCCAGGGGTTCCTTGGTTTGGAGTCTTTCCTCAGAGGCACCAGCTCAAGCCGTTACTCTGTTGTTGCACCACGATCAAGGTCTTTGAAGGATGCAGATGCCCGAGGCTCTGGTATGGAAGCTGAGGGTTGAGTGGGTAAGGAAACCTTGTCTGACTGTGTGGGTGTGGGGTGTGCAGGGGGTCAAGCGAGGCACCCATCAGCTCCCCGGAGCCGCCTGCTGCAAAGGGGCCTCGGTCCCAGTGTGTGACTGCCAGAGCAGCTCCTGGATGGTCAGACAGAAAAGCTTCCTTAACCTCTGGCCAAGAGAGGGCTCGCCTTCGCCACCCACTGGCAGTGCTTCAGCGGCAGACAAGAGGCTGGAAGTTCCGAGGAAGCATCAGAGCTGTCTGAACAGCACATCCACAGCAAGAGGAAGCACTAGGAGACTCCATCCTGCAGGGAAGAGAGCCCCATCTGCCAACTTCACTTGATAACCTGAAGAGGTTTCCCGCTTGTTAAAAAGTTGCAGACTGGCAAAGTTTGTCCTCTGCTTGGATTATTACTCCTTGCTGTTTACCCACAGGGGCACAAAACTCAAGTGCTGCAACGGAACCCCTGAGTGTATCAAAAGTAAACTACACAAGTTCTAGGGGCAATGAGGCATCTCCACAGTCTTGCCATTAAAGGAGGCAGGTTCAGAGAGGTGTCTGCAGGTCAAGACCTGGTTGTGCAGCTGGTGCAACAACAGGGACTTGGCTTTTACAGACACAGGACACTCTTTGGGGATAACAGACTGCTAGGGAGAGATGGAATCCACCTAAGTCAGATGAAAGTATCTTTGCCTTCAGGTTGCCCAGCCTGGTGAGAGCTTTAGATCATAAACAGCAGAAGTGTGAATAAATATAAATTAATGGACACGGGTCGATATCGAGTGGTAAAAGGTGACAGCTACAACAGAGATGTCAAAGTGATAAAAGAAGAGAGCCCACCACAAGTATCTATATAAGTGCACACAGCTTGGGAAACAAGCAGGAGAAACTAGAGCTGTGACATTACTGTGAGAGTGTTGGGCTACCTGAGGTACAGTGAGACAGCTTGCACAACTGGAATACGGCTGTGGAAGGACAGACATAAGCTGCTGAGTAAAGATGGGCAGGGTAGATGAGGGCCAAGGTTTGCCTTCCATGTGAGGGAGCAGCTTATGTGTATGAAACTTAATGGGACAGGCAAAAGGTTGGTCGAGTTCTTGTGGTTCAGGAACAGAGGAGGAACTAGTAAAGGCAACAGATCATGCAATACAGGTTAGAAAATAGATAAAGTCTTCTTTAAGCAACTCAGTAAGTGTCTACATCACAGATCCTGGTTCCTGTTAATCTCTGACATCTGCTGGAAAAGCAACACAGTGGGACACAAGTAATCAAGATTTCTTGATACAGACACTGGATGAACCAGAGATAACCCAAAGCTGAATCTGTTACTTATTATTAAGACAGAAGAGTTCTGGATGTGATAATCAGTGGCAGCTTTAGCTGTAGGGACCATGAAATGGCAGAGTTAAAAATCCTGGAGAAAGGACAGTAAGCAGAATACAGACTTTTGAACTTAATTTTTCACTTCCTCCTGGTGCTCTTGCACAGCTCAGGCTCAGCCACATCAGATACATCACTGGAAAACACTTTCAGTCCTTCACCAGCAGTCAGAGCACCAAACCTATGCCATAATTACAGAAATGCAGGTGTAGAAGGAACAATCCTCCTGCTGCAAGAAGTCATAAACTTCCAGCTGTTCCAAATCTTAGGAGACTGTTTTCTAATCCAGTAATCACAGTCTTTGGCTGCATTTCCTTCAGTGTAGTTGTAGGTTTAGGCTCCTGTAGCTGCAGGAAGGCCTGAGATTTGATCCATTTCCTTCTGTAGTCTCTAATGCTGCACAGTCTGATAACCTCTTCCTGAAGCTCCTTCCCTTGGTGGTACAGACCCTCCCCCAGCACACACCTCCTTCATGCAAGCAAACCGTCTTCCCTGTCCCAACAATCTTATCGGGAGAAAGAACCCAGGCCCCTGCAACTCCAGACCTGGAGCACTTCATTTTCCTTTAGGAACTTGACCCATGTGCTGCAGAGCATGAACTTGAAACTATGTTTCAGACTTCCTCCAAAATCTCACTGGAACATGGAAGAGCTCCATCTGAACAGACATAGACTTCATCTGAACCAGGGATGAAACTGCACAGACTGTAAGCAATAAGACCTCACAGTGCAAAGAAAATAATTAGAATAAATATTATTAACAAGTTCTATTTGATTTTGAATGCAGAAACCACAGCTACAAAGATTAAACATTAATGCTCAGTATATTCTTTCTCTACCAACTACTAGCTCACTCTAATTCTCAGTTATGGTGTTTGGGTCTTCTCCAAAGCTTCAGCTCTTTATGGGATTACCATTCTCCTAAAAATAATGGTTTCTAAGTAGCACTTTTCTTAGAAAAGCAACTTCACCAAAATCAGTGGAGCTGTTCCTGGCATAATATGCTTAGTTTTTCTGAAAGATGAGAGCCTTAATTAGCAGATCATAAGTACACTATTTTCATTTCTACGTTCAACAAGTGTAATAACTATTCACTTGATTTTAGAATTACAATTTATATTTTTACTCTATACCTATATTCTATAGGGTTTTTTTTTAAATTATAGTTTAAACATCATGGTGTGTGAAAACTTACAGAAAGTATGGATCTATTTTTGGCTGAAGTACAAAGCCTCTCTTTCCTTTCTTGTTTCAACTTCAGTGAAAACTTGTTTCCTCCCAGTACCTACCTGCGATTATGAACACACTGGGATAAATGTGGTATTTTGTTGTTTATTTAGGTAGTATCCACGACTCAACATTACTGTGCACATAAACCATTTCTTGTTAAATTGCATATAATTTAAAAAGATATCTAAAGCTGGTTTTGCCAGTCAGTTGTAACAAAAGTTTAAAGAGATAGTGTTTATGAGTTTCTATTTACATGTTTTGAAGGTTTACACTAGATCCATCTCAAACAAAAGACTAGAGGAGATCTACTGCATCACCAAGTCTACAGGGACTCCATGCTTGCTAATCACAAGACAATCCAGGTTCAGTAAAACAAAAAAAATCACTAGTTTTCTTTCCTATGATGATACAGGAAATAAAAAGGCATAAAAATCTCTTCACCATTCAAAATACTAAATACTTTCTGGAGGGCTGATGCTATCTATACAGAGCTAGCAAACCTGCAGCTCTCAAAATATTTTCTTTAAAACTCTTTAAAAGCAGAAGTAGTAAATCCTGATGAACAGTATTTATGAAAATTAATTAAATGAAACAATGGCAGTCCAAGTCCCTAACCTCTCACAAAAAAAACCCCAAACCCAAACCCCAAAAGAAGATAGTTTAATAGACTATAGGACAGAATAAACAGTATCAAGTGCAATTAGTTCAGTAAAGTTGAACTAATTAAATTCAACAAAAGCTTGCCGATCAAGATGAGATTGTTTTACAATGCAGGCACATATCACACCAGTGAAAAGTGAAGGCTACTCATATTTTATTACCTTCAAACATATAAGCTGTTTGCATTCAGACTCCAGAAATGTTACTTCCTATCTGTGTTATTAGACATCTTTTAGGAAGGTGGAATATGTTAAAGAAAGATTCATTTGATGATTCTACTGCAAGCAACGGTAAAGCCAAAACCACAGCATTCTGAATTAGGGTAACAACTAGAAAGAAAACAGTAAGTGCAGCACAACACTTCTGCCTTACATATACAGTAAAAATTCAAGCAGAATAATAAAAAATATGTTCAACATTAAACCTTCTCCTCTTTTGCCATCTTTGAAACCCAAGGGAGTGAACACTATTGACCACTGTGCTGAACCTGGGAACTCCCCACATGATAAACTACATGAAGTACAAAGTTAAATAAACTCACCATTTCAGCGGTGTACCTTCGTATTCAAACCATATTTCACTAACTTCCTCTTGTCTCATAACTTTCTGAAAGTGTTTCTTCACTTTGTCTGTTACCAGTGTCAAGTAGCTTATCCTTGGCAAAAGCAACTGAAAAAAAAATAAGAGAAGCTGTAAGTATAACTAAAATACACCAAATTAGCAAATATCTGTAACAAGTATGCATTTTCATAACCAAAATTCAGTCAGCATTCTCTTTTCTCTCTTTTTAAGGCAGGAGTTCTTTTAGACAGCTTACTTATTAATGGTTAATGAAAAGCTATAAAATGATGTACTCAGAAGATGCAGAATAGCAGTATCCAATATATTAACACCAAAAAAGGTAAAATACTAAGTTTTTGAGTCTTTCATTGGGGTGGGAGGGAGAACAGCAGAATTCAATTTCTGCTTTTTTGTATTTAAGTAGGCTAAATAATGAAGTTTTAAACCTTTTTCATATGAATACCTAAGAAGAGATTTTAACTTCTTATTAAAAAGAATGAGCAACTGTATATCAGCTATTATATCAAAATGGAAATTCCTACACAAGGAAAAAAAGAATGAAAACTAGATGCTTAAGGGTTTGGTTTCCAAGTGTTTTGTATTTCCAATAGCTGGCAACTTCCATTTTCTTTGCACTGGGTTTGCCAATTCAACCTGCTAGTCAAGACCACTATTCTTCCACTATTTAACTTTCACCCAGCAGCTAAAGTCAGAAAGAAAACTGTAAATATTATATTAGTTGAAACAAGACACCTTCTTACAGCTTTGTCATATCCTATCTTCTTTTCTCAAGTGTATACTATCTAAATCAGAATGTGGTAGTATTTTTACTTGCAACATCCTCCCCATCATCTTTTTTTTTAAAGTATCATGCCTAGTAGGAGTGGTTAAGCACTCTGTATCAATCAGGGCATTGACTGATGACTGTGTAGCACATTTACTAGTGATAAATCAATCCATAAGCATTAACAAACAAAGCTTTTCAGTGTCTCAATGAGTAAAGATTAACCTCCCTGTAAAATATCAATTCACTTTAAAGCAAACATTTTAAATATATTCATCCTATAAGCTCTGCTTCGTAATTATTAACAAAATAGATAGGCCTGAGGCATGTATAGATTACATTTTGCAAATTTAGAGAAACATTTGTTTTCCAGTGTTCCTCATAACCAATGTTGTTTCTTAAAGTACTTTCTTTATAGTATATGAATAATATCAGGCCCTAAGTGAATGTCTACGATACGGACATCCCAAACCATGTAAGGATATATTTTGCCTGACAAAAAACTTTATCTCTGCCGCAGCATTCTTCCAGAATTTCTCCAATAATTAGACCATGCTTTGATATATAAGTCAGATAATATTTTGGCCATGATACTATAATTTCTAAATACCTAATTCACAAAGAAGTATGGAGAGGACATCAAGTTCGTAGAAGAGAACAGATTCATCTTTTTGATAATGCTGCATTAGATTACATCCATGACACAGCTAAATTTTACAATTATATAAAACTACATAAGGCCAAGTCTCAACACCATCAGTCATCATGTCAGTTAACACTCCATTTTTCATGTACCATATGGTACTCTTTTTCCAACTGCTGCTTTTATTACCTTCATCATATTGTTTTTACCTTGTTTCATAGAAGCAATGTAATCAAAACACAGCCTTCATTTTTAAAAGGCTAACTCAATAAATTCAATGAAGTTACATACACACTCAAGAGAGAATTGTTTGGTACTTTAATGACTTGAATGACAACATAAGCTTATCCTGATTTCACATATCGTCACTGATTGTTCTTGAGAGAATACAGTCCATGCTATACCAATCAAACCTACATATTTTTGGTAATAATTTCATGTTATTTCTGCATGACATTTACAGTTAAATTAATGCTTGTGTACTCTGATGAGACTTACTAGGACTGTTACAAAAGCCAATTTTCAGCATGCTGCACGTAGCACAGGCATGCTGGAATTGATAAATACATTAAAGCATTATTTATTGCAACAGTTCACATAACCCTTTAAACTGCATAACTTCCTCTGTAAAATATTTTACTTCCGTTTGTATTGTGAAAGAACAACTCAGTTCCTACTTCAACATAATTAGAGAACACAGACAATAACCAAACAGCATTCAACAGAATTTAACAGAGCGTGGCCAGCATTCTCAAAAGGCTTCAACAAAAACTGCACAACTGTACAAAACCCAACAGTTAATCAGGTTAACAGGGATTACCTGTTTTTCAGAGATGCTGAGCATTTGTAGAACCTACTGAACTCTTTGTTTGGTCTTCCCACTTCTTTTACCTTGATATAGTTTTCCCCTTCCATGGGAGAAATTAAAGGATCCAATTCTACCACTTTTCTAGATTTAATTATCTTAGAGATAAAATCTGTTAAGTGAGATCTTTAAAATCAATTTAAATGCATTTTCACTTTGTTACCCCTTTTAATATCCTTTCCCCACCTACTGAAAGATAACAAATAAGATCATGATTTCTCTTCATTAACTTAAGTAAATCTCCAAATACATCACCAAGCAGAATAAATACTCACAGCCATCCCTAAATGCCATCTCCAAAAATGACACAAACCATAACACCTTCCTGTTGCATATTGTGTATTGCTACAGTATTGAATCACAATAACCAGGAATGTTTTCTTATTAACCAGGAGGTTAAATGAAATACAAAGAACTCCTAATGCCTAAGTAAACGCTTGCAATATAACTTTGTGTAAAAAGAGTACCTCTCCAGTATCTCCACAGGTTTTGTTGCAGAGCATACAGTATGTTTACATGCAAAGCACTAAAACAAAAAAATTACAGATTTAACAGGAACTGGACTGGTCTGATCTCTAAAGTATCGAGGAAGATAAAACAAAGCATTCTAATGTGGAATGGCTTCATGCTGCTCACTCTTACAGACATCTTAACAAAATAATACTTTCAACACTGAGCAAGCTAAAGAGTGGTCTGTTAAAGAAGAGTCCCTTGGGCAGACCATCATTCTAAGACTGTATCCTGCTGTAATTTTCTTCTTTATACACCCAATAAGTCTCAGCCAATGAGTCTCTGCTTCCTGTATACTTCTTTAATTCTTTTCTAAGTGTTGCTTGCACCAAGAGGCAAACTGTGCATCATTTTAAAATAAAATGCATAACAATTTTAGGATGAGGGAAAAATCAGATAAATCAGCAACAAAAATAATTCAAGCAAACTGCTCCTAAATATGCTGCCACTCAAAACATAAGAATCTCTCTCTATGAAACACTCCAAAGAAAATGGATGTATCCATTTCTAGTGTAACTGCAGAAACCTACCTGACATGACTATAGTAAGACCCAGACCCAATGTTTTACCAGAGCTGCCCAGTCTTTATGTCAGCACGCTTTCCAAATTAGACAAGTTAATTTTAAACTACTTGTCCTACCCCTGTGAAGTGCCATAATGTGACAGACAACATGTATCACTCCTGTGCTGCACTCACCCATCTGACAGACAGGGCTCTCCTGTCACACCACTCCCAACAAACCAAAATCCATCCCACAGACTCTGGATTGTTTTTCTAACCCTCACCCTCCAAGTCTACATCATCCTTCATCTTCATAAAAAGCAAGTTCCTCAGAGCAGAATCCTTTATCCTCTCTCAATGATGCCAGTATTTCCTTCCCATGCAGTCTTTCCATTTATGACAGGCGGCCTGGAATACAGAGGTTATATCTATACTAACAAGTAAGAGGAGACACATAAAGCTGAAGAACTGATGACAAGGCCTGGAAATGTTAACTACATATGCTTTTCTACTTTACCCATAATTTTAGGGGTTTTGATGTTCTTTTACTTTGACTTAGCACAGGTTTGGACCCATACACCAAATGTCCATTGAGAGCTGAAGTCCATCTACCATTTCAGCTTCACATGAAGATCATTCAGTCCGTGGGCTATCAGAGTGTTCTGTGATGCCACCCTGGGCACAGGAAGCGGAAAGGATGAAGACTTACTTCAAATGCACTCCAGATCTGAACAAAAATATTAAGGCAGACACACTCTGAGACTCTTAGAACTATACCACGATTTAAAACCTTGACTGCTATTCTGCCTTATACTACTATAAATCCTTGGTCCCTCCAAAGACACAAAGCTGTGTTATCGGCTCCCAACATGAACTGAAAAATGAAGCTAAAATTTTAGAACTGTCATCTGTGAGTAACCAGATTTTGCAGAAAGAAAGAATTTAGCATTGAGAATTTTTGTGCACACTTTACATGGAGTAAATAAAAGAAATCCTACGAGCTTAAAACTATCTCCTTGACTTAGAAAGCTGGCCACACCACAAAGATAACATGGTTTCATAGTTTCCATGCCAATACTAAACAGATCAAGGCTGCATGCCTCTAAACTTAAACTTTCAAGTAGCTCTTACACAAGGTATTCAAATATATTTTAACTCATATGTATAATTTAAAGTCTGAGACTCTTAGGTAGCTTAGATGTATTTGGCAGCAGGTCAAAAATATGAAGTAAAAGTTCTTATCTTTTACCAGTGATGAAACTAAAATATACAAAGATGAGCACTATTATTGCTGAACAACAAGCACTAATAGTTTATTAGTTCAAACCAACACATGCAAATCAGGAACTGACTACACAAACATGCTGTAGAACACAGAAAGAAAAGTTCTATCCAGTGTGGAATGGGATATGACAGGACTTAAGAATTTCAGAATCCCATAAAAATTAAAAGTTCAAGATTTCCCTCCCATACACTTGTTACATTTCAAATTTGCATTTCACTGAATCAAGCTAACGTTCGTTCTCAATTACATGTCTATTAGGTGCTGAAAGAATGAAAACTGATGAGAACACTATAAATAAATACATCATTACAGAAGGCACTTCCACATTACAACTCAAATTCATCCATTATCCTTTTTTTTTTATCATCAGCTGGCGATCCTGTTCAGGCAGTGTTCTGAGTTTCTTTTCTTACTTCTGAGCTAGATCTCTCATGGCTGCTAGCATTTAAAGAAAAGAAAATGAACAGAAGTCATCCATGGAACCAGTACTCATTATGAGTTTGTGTTACACAGGTGACCAACCTTAATGTTTAAGATCTCTGACTAAATTATTTCTGCATTAACATAGAAGTTCTCTCCCTTTGACTGTTCACTATCGGAGAACATACAAACTCACATACAGCCTCCTCCTTTACCTAGTCACTTGCTGACTTTCTCAGAATTTTTCCAAAGATCTTAATTATCTGTGATAAGTTTCTCTCACTAGTGAAACAAGCCTGAAGCTTTCAATCTGCTGTGAACAAAGACGAAATCACACAGTGTGGTTATATGTTCACTTTCAGAAGCTACCAGGAATAATAAGAAAAAAAGTTGTTTTTCACAATATGCAGTAGTATGTGTGAAGAGAATGAAGGAAACAAACATAACCACGGCACTGGACTATTTGTGACTACCTTTGTCATACTCACATAGTAGGGTTCAGCTTCCCTTTCAGTTATCTCATCCTGATACAAAGTGAAACAGGTTGGTATTCGCCCAAACCACACATCTCGAAGTACATCTTTGTCATCTGTCATTCTTCCAATGGACAGTGAAGCACATGTAGATCAGTTTGTTTCTTCAGCTACGACTGTAACCCATTAATCCCCGCCAAAAGAAAAAAAAAGTCAGCACGACTGCAAATAAAATACATCTTATTAAAGGTTCTCCCATAGCTACGTTCCTGCAGGCCGCCCAACGCTGTCACCGGGGCATTAAATGCATCGCCTGGTACAAAGAAGGGGATGAATTAAGCTCCCAACTACAAACTCATGGTAGATAAGGAGTGAAATGTAAATGAGCATTTCTTAAGGCTGCATCACGCCCCAGCCGCAAAGCCAGCAGGTCCCTTCCCGTTACCGCCCCGCAGCCACCCGGCTGCTCCCGCACCCCGAGGCCGCGGTGCCGGGGCAGAGCCCGTGTCCGCAGACGGGCGGGCGGAACACCGAGACGAGCCGGGCTCTCGCCGGCAGGGGCGGGGACCGGCCCGGGGGGGTCACCGAGGCCGCAAGGACGGGCCCCAGCATCGCCCAGCGCAGCGCTGAGACCCGGGGGCGTCCGGGGCCCGGCCAGGCCCCGCGGGGTCTGTCTGTCTGTCTGTCTGCCCGCCTCCCTCCCTCCCTGCCGGCAGCCGCCCGAGGTGAATCAGCGGCGCTCCCGCCCCACGGGGCCGGACCGGGGAGCGCCGCGGCGGCAGCGCCAGACGTGCTGTCCCGGGCACCAGCAGGGC
>VYZT01025375.1:3791-27612 GCA_013400735.1 Pomatostomus ruficeps
TAAATAAATAAATAAATAAATAAATAAATAAATAAATAAATAAATAAATAAATAAATAAATAAATAAATAAAGTTCTGCTGGAGCTGCAGTGGGAGCCCTGGCTGCAGAGGCAGAGGCCAGGTTGTGTCTGTGCACACAAACCCCATCTCATTATTAATAATTCTGCAAGAACCATTTGATAAATGCTGCCAGGTCTTCGAGAGATCAGGAAAACATTTTTGCAAGCGTGCACTTGGAAGTCAGCAACATTGCTATCCTGAAAGTTGCTGTTGCCATGCAAAGCTCGTTTGTCCTACAAGAAACAGAGTTGATTTTGATCTAAAATTATCTTTATATGAAAACATGCAGGCTATGGTGAGAGAAAAATCTTTAGCTGAGCAGCTGAACAATGAGCAGTGCTTGTGGAAAACAAGTGCCAAAGCAGGTCAATAAAAGGAAAATCTGTATGAAATCGTGTGGGAGGAGAAGTTTCCTTTCCCTTAAAAATTAATTTTGCTCTCCCCACTATATATCTGTTTTATCTATAGCAGTGCATTGGCAAAATTGGTGATAGCAAACTTTTCCACTTAATTTAAAATTCTGTGAAAAAGACCTGTTTTGATAAAAACAGGCTTTTGAGAAGCTGAATGCATAGGAGGGAAATTTAAATATCATCTCAATAGCAGCCTTATTAAATTCAGGAGTCCTGAATCACTGGGACCATTTCTTTGGGTTCCCCATCTCCCACAGACCAATCCTTGCTGACTTTCGAGGGTTTTATGGGTGATCTGATGAAAAGTTTGGTTATTAAAACTTTATCTAAGTCATGTAAGGGATATTAAGTCCTGCCCTTCCCTGCCTGCTCTGAATCAGTCTCAGATTTTTGCACAAAAGCTTGATCTGAAGCTGATCAAAATCAAAAGTGCCAGCAGGATGTCCTGTCTGCATTTCACCTGACATCATATGATGAAAAAAAAAAAAACCCTTGGAATAATTGTATATTGTGGTTTTTAGGGAACAAGGACTCAACAGGAACAAATAAGGGAGTGAAACGGAGGTGACCAGCAGAAGGATTAGCTTTGTAACAGCTTAGCAGGTGGCACAAGACAGCAGAAAACAAAAGAAAACAGAAACTCTTCAGTTATTTCAGTTAAAGGACTTTGTTGCCCAATGGACATTTGTTTCGTGTGGTATCTAACAAAGCTTTACCAATTCAGATTCCCGTTTCCTGGTGAGAACTCCCCAGGTAAGGTACCACACCACCTTCAGGGCCTTAGTCCTTTGGAAATGATTGATTCTGCTGAAGAAAAATTAGAAAAATGATTCCTCTTTTTAGGCTAAAAAGACATTTTTAATTAGTCATGAAAGAAAGGGACAGAGGATATTTTTTTTCCTTTGGATTATGCTTTATTTACCCCAAGATTATTTGTGATAAAGAGCTGCAGTCCTTGACAGATGATTCCAAAATGTGGCTGGGGATGCTGAATGTTGAATTCAGATGTGGCTGAGGTTATAATCTCAACCCAGAAATGCAGCTCTTCTTCCTTATAGTGCAGTGATTTTCTTTCTGTGACGCATCTCCTGCTCCTGCATGCAAAGTTACAAAAACCAGGAGTCAGACTTTCAACTCTTCCCGTTTCAGGTGAGATTTAGAAGAGACTCTGAGGGATATTGAAGCCCGTCCTTTTCAGACACAATTAATGCACATTTGTGGAACACCACACTTGACTGGGGCACGTTTTTATTATTCTGCTTCTGTGATAATTCATGTTTTAAATACATTCTGTAAATCAAGCTGGAGTGATTGGTAAACTAATGAAAAAAAACCCGGTCTCCTCATTATGATTGAATAGATTATTATTGAACCACTGATTACTGGGGTGATTGATCCACCCCGAAAGCTGACATGATCACAGAATTTGTTGCTCCAATCATAGTCAGGCTTTGCTCTCATTATAATTTTTGTGTGACAAGGCTGAATGACGAAGGAGTTCAAAAATAAAAACTCGTTGTCAGGAGAACGAAGGCTCACCAAACAAGACACGCTGTAACTGGGGAAAGTAAAGCCTTATAAAATATTTTGTGTCAGCTTGACACATTTCTTAAAACTACTTACACATCTTTGACAATCCAAACAGCAGGCTGTAATACCAGAAAAAAAAAGAACAATAAAAAAAAGCCTGAGGAGGACAGGGTTTTGCTAAACTCTGATTTTAAATCTTGAATGCAGTGGGATTAAAATGTCCCCCTCCTAAATTTTCCTTTAAAATGCTTTAAATTATATAAATACACTTACAAATTTTGTTGTCACGAAATAATTTAGTATTTCTTGCTCCATGTTGTAAATCTTTTTTGCCATCCAGAAATATGTCAAAGCATTACAAAGCCATCATTCAAGTCAATTAATACACTGACGTCGCAGCCTCCGAGGGATTGTTCTTTATGGAACACGACTTGGAGCATTCATTTCCCTTCCTGGGCAGAACTTTCTGATGGATTCTGAACAAATCCCCAGTGAAAGTGCTGCAGTTGAAATACCATTCAAACAGAAAAATGGGAAATGATCCAGCCTGAGATGATGTCAGAGGAGAGGAGAGGGACAATTGTCAGGAGCTGCAGGGACAGGACACGGGGAATGGAGTCACGTTGGGAGAAGGGAAATTCAGGTTGGATATGGGGAAGGAATTGCTGGGGGTGAGCGTGGGGAGGGGCTGGAGTGGGGTGCCCAGAGAAGCTGGGGCTGCCCCTGCATCCCTGGCAGTGCCCAAGGCCAGGCTGGACATTGGGGCTGGGAGCAGCCTGGGACAGTGGGAGGTGTCCCTGCCATGGCAGGGGTGGCACTGGATGGGTTTGAGGTCCCTCCCAGCCCTACCCATTCCATGGCTCTGTGATTTTATGGGACATTTTTCTGCCCTGGCTGTGGCTCAGTTCCTGTCCGAGTTTTCAGCAGTGGCAGGAGCCACGTCCAGCCAGGGGGGAGAACATCTGCCCGTACATTTGAATTTCTATCCCCGTGGAAAGCTTTGAATTGCTCGGTGTAAAATCCCTGCACGGCCAACTGATTTATTGCTGCTTTTGTCACCTTTGTACAAAGTCTACACGTGTCCAAAAGCTCGAAAAAATTCCATTCTCTCTCTCTTCCTGCTGTACTCAAATCTGAGCTAAACAGACTTTCAGTGGGGAGCCCTGTCTCAGTGAAGATCCTTTAATGGTCAGACTGGTGTTGGGCAGTGGAGCCTGTGCTGGGCTCTGATGGTTTCTCTGGGCATGGCTGGAACCTCATTTGTAAAGCAAACAAACAGCTGAACAACATCTGGTGGTTCTTCGATTAAAGATAAGAAAATAAAACTGGGGACCTACTGATCAAAGTAAAACAATAACACAACCCTCACCTTTTTTTTTTCTTTTTCTTTTTTTTTTTTTTTTTAATAATAAAAACACAGGAGTGTTCCTGTTGTGGCAGATGCTTTACAGATGGACAAAGCTCCGGTTTCTCTGCTCATCTACCCAAATGTCACCGATGTGTTTGTTAGGATATGAATAATTATGCTAATGCAAAGAGTAGGCAGGTGCAGGAGCAAAATATTTTAATATCATTTATGCAGAAAACTATATAAAACTTCCAAATCATTACTTTTATAGCATTTCAAACACTTGTTGTTTGAGATTTCCGAGGAACACCTGCTACAGGCAAAAATAAATTTGTTCTTGATACGCTGAGAGAAACATTTTCGGTGGGAGCAGGGGTGTAAGTCCCTTCTCCAGCACTAATAAACCAATAACAGAAGAAGTGTGGAAAATTTCCTTTTTCCTGAGGGTAGGGAATGGGAGCTGCAGTTCATTGGCAGGGAGTGCTGCAGCCAAGCAGGAGGAGCTCTGGCTGGAAGGGTGGCACCAGTTGGCCACCAGGAATCTCTTCCTTGGCAAAGAGGCTTGGAATTACCACCTCAAAAGAGACAACGCTGCCCAAATAGTTTTTTTTTTTCCCTCTTCTGGCCTTGGAATGTGAGGTTTGCATATCTTTTCTCAGTCAGTAAATCACATTTCATGGATTGGATGGATTGATTTGCTGATTTTCCTATCATTCAACATCTGCATCACACGTGACGTGGGCTGATTACCAAACTTGCCTTCCCAGTTAATTGTTGCTTCCAGCAACATTCGTCTAAGCCAAAGGTTCCATAAATTTAGGAACATTTTGCCATTAGCACTTGGGGAAATTTAGCTGATAATTTCTCAAGATTACTTTATCAGTGCCAAGAGCTATACAAGGGGAGAAAATTCTAGCTGTGATTTACAATATGTTATAAAACGCTCCCTAACGACTGAAATGAAAGAACATTTCTTATTGCAGCACGGTGCAAGAATGCAATTTACAGGAGCCAATGATCGGGGCCATTTCCTTCCTTGTGCTAATTAGCTGAGACCAAATTTGGATTTTAAGTGTAGCCTGCAGCAGTGGTGAGGGAATATCCTCTAGGTCACTTCTGAGCTTTCCCCAACAAACAACAGTGTTCTGTTGGTAGCACTTCCCTTTTCTTACTGACTGCAGCGTTCCCTGTTCCTGTTTCTCAGGGGTAAATGCAGGAGAAATTTTAAATTTAGAATGTGATAAATAAATAAATAAATAAATAAATAAATTGTAAATGTAATAAGAGAGCAAATCTGTTTGCTTTGGCAATGAAAGAAATTGGAAAACCTGAGGAGCCTGATCAATTCCTTTTGGCATTACCAGCCATGCCCTGGTTTGTGCTCTATTGATCAGTTCCTTTTGGCATTATTGGCCATGATTGATCAGTTCCATCTGGCATTATTGGCCATGCCCTGGTTTGTGCTCTGACCTGAGGGACGACAGAAGCCCAAGGAGATTATTTTCTCCTGCTCTGACATCTGTGTGATTTTATGCTGAATTTTAGGGAATTTCTGCTGTAGTTTCTTGCAGCCTTGAGCTTTGTGAAGCTGGCAGGAGAGACTTGAAGCAAAATTCTGGGCTGGATTTGGTGTTTCTGTTTCCGTTTTGGTCACAAGCGCCTCTCCCTGAAGGGCTGGGGGCAGGCAGAGGATATTCCTGGGAAGCAGCTCATCCCTTTCCTTGCCACCAGAAATTCCCTGCAGAAAATCCTGAGTGCTGGGCTGCAGCCTGCAGGGGGAACAGGGGGGCTGATCCCTGACTTTCATTCCAAGGTGGTGAAAAAGGAAACAAATCACAATTAATGAAGCCTCTCTAGGACCTCATTCCTTCACTAAAAGCAGATTGCTGCTTTGCAGCACAGAATTCCCAGACAGTCACTCGGTACTTGACTTGTTTGTTGGTCACGATGATGTTGGCTATGTTGACATGATATATTTTTGGTTTTCCAAGGTTATTTGTCTGTTTTACAATATACAGCCTGATAATGTGTTGTGTCAGTCCCTAGGAAATGAATAGCCAGGGCTTTCATATTTTAACAAACATATTATCTGTATTGGCTGCTGAATGATATGAACTTCTTGCAAATCTTTGTAATACAAAACAAATAAAAGATTCATAAAATTAGCTTATAATAATTCATTCACAGCTTTGTGAATAACATTACTTGAGATTTGGGATTATTTTGTTTTCCTTTCATTTACATATTGATAAACTTTTTAACAGCATTAGTTAACTTCCATCTTTCAGTTTTAATACTCTTTTGTTTCTCCTTTCAAATAATTTTCTTAGGGTTTATCCTTTTATTCACATCAGCTCTGCAATATTAAAATTGATATCTGAGAACAACAACACCATGGTCTGCATGGCAGCCTCTTTCTTATGAATTTAAGCTGCATTTTGAACTGAGACCGTTGTAGCTGCAGCCTGTGATAGAAGTGAGGAGAATCCACTGGAATGGGTTTGCAAGTCACCCAAGGACCCAGCAGGAATGGAGGAACTCTGAAAGCCTTCAGATTTCAATGGGAAATGTGTCCTGCATTATTTACAAGGGCCTGGAGAGGCGGGACAAGGGGAGCAGCTTCAAACTGCCAGAGGGCAGGGCTGGCTGGGATATTGGGCAGGAATTGTTCCCTGGCAGGGTGGGCAGGCCCTGGCCCAGGGTGCCCAGAGAAGCTGGGGCTGCCCCTGCATCCCTGGCAGTGCCCAAGGCCAGGCTGGACATTGGGGCTGGGAGCAGCCTGGGACAGTGGGAGGTGTCCCTGCCATGGCAGGGGTGCCACTGGATGGGCTTTAGGGTCCCTCCCAACCCAAACCATTCTGTGAATCTGATTTAGGGTAAATAATCCTGATCAGCCACCTCAGACCCACCCATCCATCACACATCACCAAAAGCTGTCATGGAGTGTTTCAGCTCCAGGAAAATCTGGGGTTTTGTTGATTTTGCTTTCATTCCAGCTCAGCCTGTGAACCCCAAGGGAGTTCAATTCTTCGGTCATGGTTGATCAAGTGGTGGGAAGGGGAATTTTTCAGAGAATGCAATCACTGAAATGTTCTTTGCAACACTGTGGGCTAAAGCTCTCCCTGCTCCTGTGCCAGCTGGGCTGTGCATCCCTTTCCCAGGGAGAGATGTGAACCCAGCACTGCCCTCTGCCACCAGTGGGGAGCTAAGGGGTCACCAGGCACGTCACCCTGCTGCTCTTCTGGGGTCGGTCGAACAGCACAGAGCAAAGGCAGGAAGCTGAAGAAGTTCTGCAGCAGCTCAGCAGTCTGGCTGATTTATTCCCCACTGTTCTGTGATCTGTTTGTCCTGTATTTTTATAAGGTCTGCATGTTTTATGTAGCATTTGTTCTTCCATTCTGATTACGCAGCAAGTTGATTCACTCATTTCATCCTCCTCACTTCATGCATCTTTTGCAGATTGAGTTTCCTTTTCTTTTCCTTGAGATTTGGAAAAGCAGAATTGATCGTGGGATACATTCCAGAAAATCAGTTCAATCACTTACCAAATTGCCCCCATGAATTTCTGTATGGATATTATTTCTGAGTAATGTGACCTTCCCATTCATTTAGGGTCATACATTGGTAGGGAACAAATTTTCCTTTGGTAAAGTTCTCCAAAATCTATGCTAGAATGATGACTATTTTGTTCTGGTTATGGTGATATTTTTTAATGTGAGAGAAAATTTTTAATGAAGGTTGTGCAGAAGCTAAGGAGACACTGAGCCATTTTCTCTCAGCCAAACCCAGGAAGGAAGAGGGTGAAATCGAAGCCATTTTTAATGTTTGTGACACTTATGCCTCAGATTCTTTAAGGAGGGGAAAGAAGGAAGCTGTGCACGGCTGGGTGTGCTCCTGTGTAATTCTCAAACATGACTTACACATATCAAAATACAGAATATGCCAGGTTACTCAAAGATCTCAGAGAACACAGAAGGCTTCACTCAGCTGTGCTCTACAGGAGAATGCAGCAGCCATATTCAAGGGAAAACTCGAGTTACATCCACTCAGAGCAGGTTTTGTGTGATTGCAATTTGCTGGAGTAACCCTGAGCATTATGGATTGTTCTGTGCAGTGTCTGGGCTCAGTGCTACCATACTAAAACACTCTGTAACAAGGAAAAAACCCTCAAACAAACAACAAAATCATAATTCCTGCCATCTCACGTCTCCACTATTTTGTTGGCACTTGCTCTTTTAGTGCCCTCCTGCCTCTGGTTCATAACATTTCTGTTTAATGATCTTATTTATAGAATACCCACTCTGGCAATTTGAAAACAGGTTTTAGTGATAAATTCTTTTTAAAGAGTAAGTGTTCAATTAAATATGTAACCAGATGTTAGTGCTGTGTCTCCTTAGGCAGCAGCTTTTGCTTTACTTCAGCCACCGGGGATACCAGATTTCGCATCTCATTTTTACTCAATTCTATCAACTGTTCAGATTTTACAGCTGTTATTTTGACTCCTTCCTGGATTAAGTTTCTCACACACTTATGCACACAAAAATTTCCAATAAGGCCTTGCTGCAATTAGAATAAAAATTAACATAAATGCCAAAGAACCCCGGGCTGGGTGAGGCTGGAGGGACCCAGGGGCTCCTGTGGTGGCACCTCCGTGCTCCAGCAGGGCCAGCCCAGAGCCCAGGGCACAGCAGGGGGTCCATGGGGCTCTGGGATATCCCCAGCCAGGAGACTCCACGGCCTCTCTGCACAATCTGGGCAGGGCTGGGCACTGCCCAGGGCAGAAGTTCTGCCTCCTGTGCGGGGCAATTCCTGGGCTCAGGCCCTGCCCGTCCCTCTGGGGCCATCGCTGGGCCTGGGGCAGAGCCTGGGCCCTGCTCGGCCCCTCCCTGCACCCAGGGACCCCCAGGGCTCAGGGCCCCTCTCAGCTGGGGCTCCTCTCGAGGCTGAGCAGCCCCAGCTCCCTCAGCTGCTCCCGGGCAACGAGATGCTCCAGGCCCTTCCTCAGCTCTGCAGCCTCCAGGAGCTCCCTGGCCCTGCTGGGCTGTAAAAATTCTTCTGATATAACAACTGCCATAATTGTTAATGTATTTTTTACCTTCTGCTCAGCACATAAACCAATATAACTGTGGGAAATCAGTCCAGCTACAGGTGTCCCATCTGCACCAGCACTCAGAACTTTCTCCCCTTCAGATCTGCAGCTGCAGGGAAGGGGGGGAACCGAGAGCCTTTCACACACGGATGGAGCAAGGAACAAGGAGCTGTATCTCCACTAAGAGCTGCTCTTGCTAATTTTTCCTGTGGTCCTTCCAATGGAAAAGTCAAGTTTGGGAATATTGACATCACTCAAATATTAGTAAAATAAAAAGAAAAAAAAAATAAATCAAAACAAAAAGGCCCCAAACGAAGAGGGGCAGGTTTGAAGCTCTGGGTGATCCACCTTTCCCTTGGAGCCTCTCCTTGCTGGCCCCAGCTGTGCTCCAAAGCAAACCCATCTCTTTGCAGGCACCTGGTAACCATTGCAGTGCCCGTCCCAGAGGAGAGCCTGGGGGGAAGGACAGTGCACCTGTGCACGCCATGGACACATTGGAATCCAGGCAGATTTCTCCCTCTAGGTGAGAGGAGCACAGCTCATCTTTCCCAAAACCATTGAAATGAGCATGCAAGAAGTGCAAACTCTCTTCAAGCTGGGTAAAGGAAATGCAATTGGCAGCATTTAGCAGAAATCTCATTAAAGAGAATTCAATAAAAGATTAACTTCTAAACTCATTTCAGCTCAAGAATGACAGTGAAGAGCCTTTTCTGGTAATCCCCTTACTGCAGCATAGGTGTGTGCTGATAAGTGGAGGAATTTTTGTCCAGATGTTGCACAATATCCTGAAGTGAAGCGAGCTTTGGAACATTTTCTCTTCCCAGGTTTGTTTTAGGAAGGGCTCAAGTATGTTTTATAAAAGCGCAACAGCATCTGAAAATTTGTAGCATCATGATTGAGAGGTGATAAAAATATCCCTGGTATTTTATGATGAAATTAAAATACAAAGCCCCATTAAAGATGAAAAGCTGTTTGAATGTCAGTTGGGACATATTTTCTGGAATAGCAAATTTTGCTTTACTGAAGCTTAAAACACAATAAAATCATACACTGAGACTCTCAGACAAAACCTGCTCTGCTTAGGGCCTTCATTCTCGGCGATGCTGAGAGCCTTTCAGAGGTGCTGAACTCCAGTCGGGAATGTCCGAGGCTGCCAGAGCTCCAGGAGTGTTCGGACACCACTCCCAGGGATGCCCAGGGTGGGACTGTTGGGGGGTCTGTGCAGGGCCAGGAGCTGGGCTGGATGATTCCTGTGGGTCCCATCCATAATTCCACGATTCTGTGACTATTTTGTTTGTTTGTTTCTTTTCAGGGCTGCCAGACCAAGCATTTGGACATCCTGATTATCCTTCTGCTAAAGAAGCCGAGGAGCAGCTGAGGGCACAGTCCACTGAAATCTGACTTTGAACCATGAATTGTGTTGTAACAGCACTCCAAAGTTTCTTTCAAGATCCCATCTCCCACTCTGAGATATATCTCTCATACAATAAGAACAGATCATAAATAGCTTCTCCTGGTTAGGAATTATTCTGGTTAGGTCTATTCCCACTCTCCAAGAAATGCCAAAATCTCTGTTTTATAGAGTTTCTCACCCCACAGCCCTTGCACATCACAGAAATGTTGATATTTGTGCCTCATACATCAGTGTAAATGGAAAATTCTGGTTCTGTAATTGCAGTTTTGGTTTTCCTGCTCTGTGAAAGCGCCACTGGCAGAGCAGCACTTTGTGGTTGTTTCTTGAAGTTAAATAGAGAAATTCATGGTGCCTGGAAATCCAGAATTTTCTGTGGTATCTTCTGCTTTTTGGTCTAAGTTAACTTTAGCTGCTCTTCTCTGAAAATGTAAATATTTGTGCTAAAATTGTAATTAATTACTTGCAAAAGTTATAACATTTTGGGTTAACTTTCTACTTCTTGACCTAAAGGAAAAAGAAAAAAAACTTTTTGCTTAGAATAATCAATCATGCATGACTTCATTGGATTCTGGAAACTTTCGGAATGAAGTCAGTTCAATTTTTTACAAGGGCTTGTATTTAAATATTTAAAATAATACATTCCCATAAGGGAGGCATCTGCTGAAGTGCATCATTTCCAGAATGCAGAATGCTCAGAGTTCTGAAGTTGATAATATGTGGTAAATGCCTCCATGTATAATATATGAAGCAGGATATGATCCCGAATTTTGTGGGAGGCTTCCTAAAGTTGAAGGTTAATGCAAAGCGGGAACAAGCAGCTAATTGTGTTTCTGAGATTTTTTTAATTGTTAAAGCTTTGAATAAAACATAACACAGAGGCCCAAACCACACAGTTGAGTAATCCTTTCAGTTCTGCTGGGGCAAAGAGATGATATCACTAAAAATTAAATATGAATACATACAGCATATCAGAAATGGTTATATTGAAATATCCAGTGCGAGGGCTGTACAATTCAGAGAAAAATTAACTGGGAACTTCCTTTTTAAAAGCTGAAAATATCAACCCCAAATCCTGCAGCATTAGAGGAATATTATTGCAGTGTTGATTAATGGGTGCCTTTGCTCTTTTTACTTTTTAAATGATGATGAGAATGTCACTCTTGGTGAAAGGATGAAGGAAGGCTGCAGGTTTGGGCAGAGCTGCCAGGACCCTCCTCTGACAAAAGGGTGAGCAGCCAGGATGATTTCAGTGCTTCCGATCCCATCCCTGGCTCCTGCAGGCCCTGACCTCTGCAGCATGCCTGGGAGTGCTCCAGCAGCCATATGGTGCCATTTTATAACCAGCACTGTCCAGCTGCTCCATTTACGGTACTTGAATAATTTAGAGGAAACTCCAAGCAGTTCTGGAGCTGCAGGTGCTTTGATCAGCAGGGCCTTCGAATCTGAGCCTTTTTTGGTGGAAAATCGTCTCAATTCAGTTCTTGTACCACAGACAGTTGTGGTCAAGAGTTTCTGTGGGACTGGTTCATCATCTCAACAATTCCTGGCTGATAATGACATTTTTAAAGAGCCCTTCTGCAAGGTACGATCAGCTCTGATGAGCTGCTATTGATCAGGGCCTGACATTTACTCTGAGCTGTGGATTCACAGCTCCAATACTCTATAAACACAAATAATGATGGTGCAGCCAAGCCTTGAGGTACCTGAGGAAAAGGTCACTCCAGGGATCACCCTAAAGGGCCATGAGCTGGTTAGCAGGTAAAGTGAGATGCTGCTGAGGAGGAATTCCAAAATTCTGCACTTCAAGTAGAAATGGAAACCCATTGAAATAGATCATGCACTTCAAATTCACACAATCATAGAATGCCCTGAGTTGGAAGGGATCCATGAGGATCACTGGAGTCCTGCATAAAGCAGTACAAGTCCTAAACCTGCTGAGATACAGGAACTGTTTTGAAAAACACAGAGCAGAATTTGTCCCTCTGGAGCCACCAGAGGGACAGTTCCTTTAGCGCTGGGGCTTTCTGTTTAGGTTCTTCTATTTCTTGGTTTTTGCTACCTGAATTGGTGACAGTAATTGGCCCGTAAATCAGGTTGTATTAATTGTTCTCACAGTGCAATCTAATCCTGCCTTTGGCTGTCTGAGCTGCCAGGTCTGCTCTGGCCAGGTTTCTCACTGCGAGCTCGCTGCTCCCTCTGCATGAGGTCAGGCCACTCCTCACTCCCACCCCTAAAACCAGAAATATTTGTGCCCTTTCCCTCTTTGCTGGGAGCCACGTGAGCTGTTTGCACACTGCCTTTACCTTTTCTCCCCTCTGTATGAGTCTGATCGAGTTCCTTCTGGTCCATCTGAATCTCCTTTTGAATCAACACTTCTGCTGTTCCCATCTTTGCTGTGCTGGCTCTGCTGGTGCTCCTGGAAATGAGGCCAAACCAGCACCAGAGCAGCTTTTCCTAAATGTCAGGCTGGCAATATTTGCCACAGTGGAGCTTGGAAAGGATCAAAGGGTTGTTGGCACTTAAGCTTCATTTTGACATAATTTTTGATTAAGAGAAACTGAATTTAATGGAATATTGTCCATGGAATTAAATCCGTTAAATACATGCCAAAGGAATCCAATAGAATAAAATTACAATAAAATATGACATAAACTGGTATGTATATTTAAAATATTCAACATTTGATTCCCAAAATCCTGGTAGAAAAAGGACTTCTTATTTGGACAAAGAAATGAAGAGCTTATTTGCCATGGATAGATAAATAAGAAATACAGATAAATAATACATAAAATGGGCTATCTTGAATTTAGAACCTGATTTGGCTGCAGCATGTTTCTGTAAGTATGGCACCATATGACTTCATCTATTTAAAAATCTGATTGTGTTGTCAAGGATTTATTTTAGGGCTCATAGTTCTCTTATGTTTTGTCACAGGTCTTGGTTAAAGTCACTCCTTTTAAGAGTTTCCAAAAGATGAACCAAGTGATTACGTTTTGTTCTAAATCATTCCCTACATTTTTAGATTGTGACTGCACTTTTCTTTGTGTTTTTGCCACTTGGGGGTTTATAATTTGGATTTGTAATTCTCCCGCTCTGCTCAAGTTTACATAAGCAGTAAGGGTTTTGTATCTGCCTTATCAGTGACAAGGAGCTATTTTGACAATTTTATCTTTCTTTATCTTTATTTACTCCTGAGAGACAGTGCAGTGTGCTAGTCAAGCCCTTCAGCTGTTCCGTATGCTACAGTTTAAAGTCTACAGTTTCAATTTTTTGTAATTTCTTGTTTGTGCTTGGTTGTGGTTTGGTTTCTTTGGCAGCAGTGTGTGGTTCAGTGCGGCCCAGCACACTGGAATCAGAATGGAATCAAGAAGATTTACACTTTTCCTAAAGGCATCATGGTGTGTGGAGCTCCATGGTTCTTCCACAGCAGAGAAAAGCTTTTGGTTTTGTTATTTTTCTGTAGAATATCCACATCTGACCAAAATATGTGATTCTCATTCCCAGGTTATGCAAACTCCAGTAAATGCACCTGTGCTTTATGTTATTTGTGGCTGCTTGATGAGTTTTGTGCTGAAAGAGCTGAGCTGTACAAGCTGCAGCCCTTTTCCTCTCCCAGGTACTCGGCGCAGGGTAGAGAAGAGAAGGAAATGTCCGTTGGGGAGCTGGGTGGAATTACTGGAACCATTTGAATCCTAATTGCTTCCCAGCAGCACGGGCACATCTATAATGAAGCACCTCACACAATCAGAGACAACAACAATAAACCAAGGAACTCCAACCATGTAAGCCTGGCAGCAGTTTTGAGGTGATTTTCTGCAAGTTGATCAATAAGGAGTTCACGTCCTATAATCCATGCTGAATTTATTCCTGTAATGCATCTTCACTTCTCGGGGAGCGGTGGTTAATTGCGAATCCATATTCACTGAGGAGCAGGAGTGAGGACGGCCAGGGTGGATATCTGTGCGCCCTCACTTCAAACAGGGAACTTCTGAGCTCGTTCCCACTCGCATCTCGCGTTTGTGCAGCCTCTGTGCCCCCCACTTCACAAGGGCTTTGGAGATTAGCGGGAATTGAACCAGCTGCATTGGCGCTTTTGTTGACGCCGCCTGCTATTTGCATAGATGATAATTAGATATTTCGGGGGGTAGAATTCTTCCTGAGTGCGGCTACTGTTGATCACCAGAATCCGTCTGCGTTTATGCCACTGACTGTACTCGGTAATTATTCTTCAGAGCCCCCTCGCAAATCCGTATTCCTTTCATCTGCCGGGTATTACGCTTGCAGTGGGAGCTGCTGGCTTGTTCTTGGCACAGCAGACATTTCACTCCAAGGTTCACCTTTGAGCACAGCGTGCGAAGTTTATCAGTCGTTTTTAGGGCTTCATCGAAAGCCCGTTGAGGTCAACATGAAAAAAAAATTAAAAATCCTGTCTTTGACTCGTCAGCCTTGGATGATGTTCCTGGACTTCTCCCTTCTGTGCGCAACTCTGAGGCTGATCCCAGCTGGGGAGGGTTTTATCGAGTGTTTGCCAAGGAGTTCATGTATTTCAGCAGATAGATTACTTGCCACTTATGGGGACACATGAATCACTTTCTGAATTATTTTTTGTTCCCTCTCGCTGTTGCTTGATTTGTAACAGCACAGAAAAAGTTTTCCTCGTGGTAATGATCGCAGCTTTTAATAGATGAGGAACAAGGAATCAATCGCAGTAAGCCATAAGCAAATAACGAATATCCTCGCAGAAATACTGCTCCTCTGAGGAAAACCCAGGTATTGATATGAAGGACTGCATTCTCCAGAATTGATTTAGAAGCTAAAATTGATTTATGTGAATTTATGGAGATCTCCAATACTGATTGTGTTTGTGACCCATGTCTTATAAAATTCAGCTTCCATTTTATCAGTGCATCTTTTCATTAAGAGAAACTGAATGTAATGGAATATTGTTAATGGAGTTAAATCCATTAAATACGTGCCAAAGGAATCCAATAGAATAAAATTACAATAAAATATGACATAAACTGGTATGTATATTTAAAATATTCAACATTTGATTCCCAAAATCCTGGTAGAAAAAGGACTTCTTATTTGGACAAAGAAATGAAGAGCTTGTTTGCCATGGACAGATAAATAAGAAATACAGATAAATAATACATAAAATGAACTCTTTTGGCCAGGGGAATAGCAGAGGCTTTGAGGATGACATTTTTTTAAAATAAACGATGCATTTCCCTCTGAGTTTAAAAGAGCAAATATTTGTGTTGGAAGTGTTTCTCAGATTGTCCCTCTCCTGGTGCTCCAAGTTAGGAAAAAATTCCTTCTTTCTGTGGCCAGAAAATATCAAATATTTTTAATGATCCCAGTAGATTTGTATAAGTCTAATGAATAATTATTATTCCCCCTACCTACTCTCATCACCAGGGGAATTGCCATGTCCAAACTTGAATTTAGCACTTGATTTGGCTGCAGCATGTTTCTAGAAATATCCTGGCTCAATGCCTAAATTGCAGTTTTGTTTCTGAATCTCACTTGAGCTGGACAGAAAGCAAATCTGGAAACAAAGATGAACCAGACTTCACTTTTCTTGGACTCGTCTGGCAGGGAATGCCATTGCACAACATTTCCTGCACATCTGTGACCAAACCCCTGAGCTGGGAAATGCCGACAGCAGGGACAGGGTGGGGATCTCAGGGGGCAGAGGGCAAGGGGCCGGGTTTTAGGGGAAGAGGGATCCCACAGAAGGCAACCCTGTCCTTGAGAGGCTGCAAAAGATCTCAGAGAAGTGAGAGCAGGCCCACAGGCACCTTGGCAGGGAAGATTTTGCCCTCTTTTTACAAGGCTTTAGAATGGAAGAGCTGAAATATTGATTTGATGCATTGAATCCTCAAAGTGAATCAGGGAGAATTCAGGTCAGATAGACAGGAATTGTTCCCTGGCAGGGTGGGAGGCCCTGGCCCAGGGTGCCCAGAGAAGCTGGGGCTGCCCCTGCATCCCTGGCAGTGCCCAAGGCCAGGCTGGACATTGGGGCTGGGAGCAGCCTGGGACAGTGGGAGTTGTCCTTGTCATGGCAGGGGTGGAATTGGGATGATCTTTAAGGTTCCTCCCAACCCAACCCGTGCTAGGATTCTGGGATTCCAGAGTAAGAATCCCTGGATTGCACAAGGATGGGTTTGGCAAACTGGAAGCTGAGTTTGCAATGCCGGCACCTTCGAGCACTTTCTGAGTGCAGGAGGAGCAGAAAGGCTGTAACACAGAATTATTGTGAGTTCTCGTGTGAAATGCTGGTTCTGAGGAACATTCCCATGACCCACAGGGATTCTGATGAGGGCTCTTTTTCCCTGTTTTTGTCACATGAAGCTTTTAGCAATTCATCAGGAGCCTTGAGTTCTCTGACCTGGGGGATATCTGAGCACGTGCTGAAGTTCCATCAGTGAGCAGCACCACCGAGCAGACCCCAGAAACCAAACACCACCACTTAAAAGGTCCCTGTGCCCTCAGAGCAGGAAAAAGGTTCAATTATTTGTCATAACCAGGACTTGTGTTGGCATAACTCGAATTTAGCAAACGAGAAGGGCTCCCACCCATCCTTCACTGCACAGTGAGGTTATTGCTCACACTGCCTCCAAACTGTGCACATAAATATTCCGGGAGCACAAAACGTACCTTGCCTTGGGATGGAGGGCTGGATGGAACTATATTTTCTGTTTCCAAAGGTTACAAGTGTTTTGTGTCATTATGATCAAGTGGATTCATTGCATGGCAAAAGTTTTAACTTTTGTTTCTTATAATTTCCCGCTCCTTGGGGCAATTCAACCCTGCCAGTATTTATAAGTTTGGAGCCAGTGTTGAAAAGTTGTTTGTAAATGAACAGTACTTTTAATGCTGAACAGAATTTCAAATTTATTTTGCTTTTGCTTGACAAGGATTCAGGAACTCCCTGGAAGCAGACAATACAAACGGAAGAGCCTGCTTTATGAAATTCAATAAATAAACTTGTGGTTAGACTTCTGCCTCACTGCAAAGCAAATTATCGCAAAGTACAAAAATATTATTTAGCTTTTTCAAAATTCCAGTGAATTTTGTCTTGAATGTGCTTGGTTTTGAGTGAAGAGATGGAAACGCATGTTTTAGGATGGCAAATATAAAAAATATGTGGTTTTATTTCACGTAGAAGCAATTTGGGAGGCAGGAGACTGGGGACATGGAGGATGAATTGTAAGGTGTGTTTCTTTTTCACTTCTTATTTGAAAAGGACCCTGAATTTACACCTCCACTGCAGTACATGGGATGAGACTCCTACAAGGAGTTTTTCATGCCAATATTCCTTGTTTTTAATGACGATCCGTACTGGTAGAAGATACTGAGTCTATAAACAAAGCAAATGGCACTGACAAATGAAATCACATAACACTAAAAATGTCAATATCAGGCAACTTCCCCTTAACTTTCTCAGCTTACATGCAGCACACAGTGCCTGATCTGATTTTTAGGGCTGTGCAATGAACTTTACCATGGGAAACAATGCAATATAAATTAATTTTTACTTTTTCTTTACATTGTTTTGCTTTGCCTTCTCGTGCATTCATCAGTGCCAAAATCACGTTCTTTCCTTTCCCAGCACCTTCCTGTTTGTTTCTAACGTGTTCTTTCAAAGGAAAGATAAAAATTGATTACTGGGCCTATCAGACTTTGTTTTCAGCTGCCAAAATGGAATATATCCTCAACCCTTGTCTTTCTGAGAAGCCACTTTCCCCATGGCATTAAACCCAGCACACTCACCAAAGTGTGTGACCTGCAGGAAAATAATCCAGCATGAATTAAAGATATGATTAACATCTGGAGATTCTGCAAATCAAAAGTGTAAACTCTCTTCAGACCTTGGCAAAACATTTGTGGTGAATTGGGCCCTGGGCTTTACTTTGAGGAGACACTTCTGCATAAAAGAGGGGGTTTGTTTGTAGCTGCTCAGTGGGGCACAGGGAAGTGAGGAGCTGAAATTCTGCTAAAAGGGAAAAAAAGTTCAATGCCTTATGAAATATTTACAGTGAGATCTGAAACAAGAGATGTTCTGCTAAATTCTGTGCGTGGGAACAAGAAATTCAGTGAGTTTTGGTCTGAACATCTATCTGAGGTGATGGAAATTTAAAAAAATATGGGCAAAATGGTGTGTGGTTGGTGTAAAGAGCAGCTTTTATGAATGGTGGATTTCTGTTGGACAAGAGAGTCTTTTCAGCAGGTTCACAAGTTAAGCAAGTGGTTTTGAGATCCTCCCTTTTGTCAAGAAAAGAAGAATAGTGAAGTTAGTGGGATCCAAAACCTCTTCTGAGTTCAACAGCGGTGTTTGATTCTGTCCCAATTCTGCCATCGTTTTCTGCCTGGGGCTTGCTGCAGAAGAAAGGAACAATCAATCCCAGTTTTATATGGAAACCTAAGGAACCCTGAATTTTTGCAGCACCAGAAACTACGACCCAGAGAGCCCAGCTGGGACCCTGCTACCTGTGGCCGCTGCAAGGCAAATATTCCTTCAGCTTCTTTGGAACTCCTCTGCCCAATAAAGCCAAGATTTCTAAACCAAAATCTCTCAATGTAGCAGAAGGAAAAGCCTTGCAGGTCCTTCACAAGAAGAAACATTTCCCCGCTCTGGCTTTGGTCTAGGAACAGACTGCTCTGCTCCCTTTGCTCCAGCAAGGTTTGAAATGTCAGCCCTAGGGAAGGTTTCTGTGGCATTGCCTGAAATACCTTTATTTTTCTTCCACTGAAAAATGACAAATGTGATGCTCTAGTAGAATACCATGGGTTAGGGGAGTTGTTTCTGTGTTTAGACACCAAGATGTCCTTTCCTGTTGAGAAAGACCCATAAATTCCTGCTTAGACCAGTTTCAAACGGAGGCACTCTGCACGTGGGAGTGCAGACTCTGTGAGCAGCTGATGTACCCAAAAATGCCCATCTGTGCCCCTACATCTTCCCAGGGGCTCCTTCCAAAATCCTTCAGATGTCATCAGGGAAGTGAATTATTTTTAGGAAAAAAATCCCAATCAAACAAACGAACAAAATACACAAAAAATGTCTGGACATAAGTGGGGAAAAACATTCTGCTACAAGAGCAAAGGTTAATCCTAATAATGTGTTTACTCACCTAAATAAATATTAAATGTACAGGAGTGGAAGAATGTGCATAAATTATGTCCTGCACAACATTTTCTCCTTTGATTTTTCAGGGGGAAATGTGTGCTCTGGAGAATTCTGTGGGGTTGTTTCCCCTTGTCAGTTCAAGAGTGTCCTGAAGGTCCTTTCTGTGATAAAAGAACTTCCTCAGAGGTGCTTGTTCAGCTTTTTGTGAGTTAATTTAGTGCAAGCCGGAGTCTCTGCTTTTCCAGAGTAGATATTAGCATGAAATTCTTTGTGACACACCATTTTCTTTTCACTGAGGAATTTCACAAACTTTTTATCTCCTGTTTTCTAAACAGAGGTGTCATTTCATTAGACTGCTGAATTCTGCATGACCTTGCTTCACTTTCTCTAAAGATTTGATGCACTTTTTATAATCATGTTCTTAATGGAGCACTGCAATCCGAGTAGCAAGAAAACATCCCTTGGTTTATCTTTGGGGTTTTATTTACTGTAAATATTTTGCAGTCATGCTTTTGCACATTATAATGCTTTTATTGCATTAAACTCTATATCAAGAGCCTTGGGTGGCTTCTTTATCAGCAAAATACAATCATGAGAAGCAAGACTCAGAGGAACTTCATGACATAATTCAGCAGATTTATTCCTTATGCAGGGCCAGCTCTAATCACACATTCCTGGCAGGTGTTTGCACATTTTCTGTACCAGAGGATGCACGTGATCTCCTCGGGCTGTCTGGGCTGGAGCTGCACTGCAATCTGCGCTGTCAGAAACCCTCTCTGCTGTGTCAGGAGCAGAAATTTTATTGGTGTTGAAAAAGAAATAACCCCAATTTTCTTGTTGCATCTTGTTTCTTGCACTTTTTTTTCTCCCACAAAGGATGCACTCTTCTCCTTCATCTCTTCGGTCAGTTTTTCTTTGATACAACCAAAACTGCAGCAAGAAGCTATGACAGCAACAGAGCTGCAAAATGGAAGCATCACTTCAAGCTCTGCATGCAAGGATTGAAGTCACTGCTTTATGAATTCCCATTCCTCGTTGTGGAGCCCCAGGACAGGGACTTGCTCCCTTCCTTCTCCTTTTCCCTGAGCTGTTTGTGCTGAGCTTTCTCCCTTCCCCAGCCTCCTCCTGCTTCCCACAATCAGCAGATTTCCTTCCTCCTCGCCTGGTGTTTCTCTGGGGTCACTGATTAAATAAATCACACAAAGGCGGCCTGGTATTGATCTCGAGCATGCTGTTGGTGCTTTCCCTCTGCTCTGGAGTGAATTATTTTATCAGCACTTGTCTTTCCGAACTGAGCCCGTCCCTTATCCACTGTAGCAGTGCTGATATTCCAATCCCTTCTCTTGCACACCACGGCATCAGATTGCTCCAAGATCACATGGAACATTGGTGACTTTCCCTCTCTAAGCGTTCTTGGCCTTGTTGTGTGACCCAGAGAAAAGTCCCCCCTCAAACAACTCCTTGAAGTCACCGCTCCGAGCTTTCTTCATGAGTATGGTTTTAAATTCAGAATAAGAGAAATAAGCATTTGTTCCTTTTACTTTGCACTGGTGGAAGTTTTCTTCCTTTTTACTGCACGTGGTATTTTGCTTAATGAGAAGGAAGAAAAAGTAAAAAGGTTTGTTTATTCATTTGCTGAAAGAGTCCAAATCCCAGGTGAGGAGCAGCAGTTTCCCTGTACGTCTCTTGTTTATTTTTGAGTACAATGGCTGAGGGGCAGCAGGGAGGAAAGAAAAGTCATCAATGGGGAACTTGTGCTGCAAAAGCACCTTTTGGGATGCAATGCTTCTGCCCCCAGCAGAAGGACTGGAAAGCCTGCAGAAATTCTGATTTGGGACTTTGGGAGACTCAGGGGTTCACAATAACCGTGGCAGTGGGTGAGGTTTGTGCACTGAACTCCCTAGAAATTCTGATTTGGGACTTTGGGAGACTCAGGGGTACACAATAACCGTGGCAGTGGGTGAGGTTTGTGCACTGAACCCTCTAGAAATTGTGATTTGTGACTTTGAGGGTTCACAGTAACCATGGTGGTGGGTGAGGTTTGTGCAATAAACCCTGTAGAAATTCTGACTTGTGCCTTTGGGGATTCACAGTAACCGTGGCAGTGGGTGAGGTTTGTGCAATGCGAGTGTGGGCTCTGTGCTCCGGTGCAAACTCTGCAGCTCCAGATCTGACAATCTGCCCCCTCCAATGAATTCCTCAATCAGTTAAAGAGCGGAATTGAGCCTGGCAGTTCCAAAATAAAATCAAGCAACTACTGAAACAAAGAGATTAAACAAAATGCTCCACAACCAATATGACTTCAATGCAGGCACAGGTGTGAATTATATTTCAAGGGAAAAATTTACTTTTTGATTCATCTTAAAGTGTGGTCTAAATTTTGGGGTATTATTGATGACTAAATGGTATTCCAGTTTGAGATCTCATGATGATTTTCAGGAAATGCTGTCCTTACTTTCTGAAATCAAGCCCTTTTATTCTAGTTTGGCCTCAAATGCGTGCTGCCCAGTGAAGAGACTATTCAGATGATGTATTGGATCATACTTTTCCATGGTTGTTTTATAGCTCTGTAATGAGCTGGATTACAATAAACAGACTGGCAAACAAAAATTGGATGCCAGTGTGTTATTGGTTGTTGAGCATTAACGTTGCTAACACAATTTAACAGTGCAAATTCGGTTTATTAAGAGACAGAGGGTAGTATAGACAAGGCAAGAATGATCCTAAATTATTTTCTATAGCCTGTTCTCCATGTTCCTTTTCTTCCCCTGCAATTGATTCTATGAAATGAAGACATTTTCCATGTACTGTACCAAGCCAAATCATATTACAGAAAGCAGAATGCAGTTAAATGAGAGTTAAATTACTCTCAAATGACAAGGAAATGTTCAGCTATAAAACGTGTTGTGAGGCTAATGTGTTCTTCCCAGTCAGCTTGGTCGGGAAAAAAGAAATTAAAATAAAAAAACCTGGGCTTATAAAATAGAAACGTGATTTCCAAAGAGGTCTCTTCTCAGAGAAGAGACCTCTCATCCAAATCCTGGCTGGCAGGATTTGGATGAGGGAAATTCTGGTGGAAAAAATCAGAATTAACTCAACAAAGGGTTGGTGGTGATAAATTCCAAATCCTGGTGTTCCATGGGCTGTGTCCTGGTTCCAGGCTGGGGCAGAGCCCTGTGTGGGCTGTGAGCAGGGCTGGGGAAAGCTCCAGGGTTGCCAAAACCAAGGTTTTTAATTGAAATCACACATGGGGAATCATGGCTCCCTTCAGTCTCAAACCACCACATTGAAATGGCGTTTCATGGGACCAGCAAAACACATTCGATCAGCAACCCCAAGATTACCTTTAGGACAGAGTCCAAAGCATTGTTGGAAACACTCAGTTTTAAAAACCCTAGTGGATAAAATTAAATTTAAATATTTTCTACAATGAGAAGCATTAGGTGGCTTTAATGTGAACTGCCAGAGCAGGATACACTAAATCTGTACAAGAGAATTCATTTTGCATCTTTCTGCTACTAATATATCAACATTTCTTCTCAAAGCAATACGGATATTTTTTCCTTGGAACAGCCATTAAATTTAATAAGGTTGATCACTGATTAGCAAAATCGAGGTCTCGTGAATCAATAGCCCAAGTCTAATCCAGCAGGTTTTGTGAAAAATCAATGAAGTTACCATTTGATGTTTGATGAGCTGGAACAGCCACATATATTTGTTTTTACATAAATCATAAAATCATGGAATGGTTTGGGTTGGAAGGGACCTCAAAGCCCATCCAGTGCCACCCCTGCCATGGCAGGGACACCTCCCACTGTCCCAGGCTGCTCCCAGCCCCAATGTCCAGCCTGGCCTTGGGCACTGCCAGGGATGCAGGGGCAGCCCCAGCTTCTCTGGGCACCCTGGGCCAGGGCCTGCCCACCCTGCCAGGGAACAATTCCTGCCCAATATCGCACCCAGCCCTGCCCTCTGGCACTGGCAGCCATTCCCTGGCTCCTGGCCCTGCAGCCCTTGGCAATTGTCTCTCTCCAGCTTTCCTGCAGCTCCTGCAGGCCCTGCAAGGCCACCCTGAGCTCAGCCCAGAGCTTCTCCTGTGCAGCTGAACAATCCCAGCTCTCGCAGCCTTTCCTGCCAGCAGAGCTGCTCCATCCCTCTGCTCATCCTGGGGCTCCTCTGGCCTCTCTGCAGCAGCTCCAGCTCCTTCCTGTGCTGGGCCAGGGCTGGGGCAGCTCTGCAGGTGGGGGCTCAGCTGAGGGCAGAGGGGCAGAATCCCCTCCCTCCCCTGCTGCCCACGCTGGGCTCAGCCCAGGGCAGGGGGTGCTGGGATGGGCCAGGTCCAGTTCTTCCCCACAGCTCCCCCAGCTCCTTCTCCCCGGGCTGCTCTTGATCTCTAAATCTATTTTTATATTACAAAGCTAAACCAGCAGCTTTTAGCAATGATCAGTTAAAAAGAAATTAATTCTTGGGAGGAACACAGTCCTTATCCCTCAAACACCCACTCTGAATGTCTCTGGAACCCCTGGTTCAGCTTTTGAGAGCTGATACTGTCAATCACCACCCCTTATCTCCTGGCCAGCCCGGCTGACAAGCAGTTGTGCTCCGTCTGACTCAGTGTGACCCACTCTGCTCAGCTTGTGTGACAGGAATGCATCAGACATCTGCTCCCCCGTGTGATTGATTTATCCTGTGCTGTGAAAGTGCTTCAAAAACGTGCTGAAACCCTTGGCAATGCACTGGCAAGTTCAGCTTAGATCCCCATTGTTCTTCCCTTTCTGAATTACTGATTGGAAACCAACCCAGTTGATCCAGGATGGTGATGTCTGATGGTTTTTGT
>VYZT01025378.1:0-12727 GCA_013400735.1 Pomatostomus ruficeps
GTTCCTCTGTAATGGCATAATGTCTAGCTGCCAAATAACTTCATGGTATTTTTATTGCTCTCATTAGCGTTACTGAAATGGAGCCAAACAAAAGAATACCCTGGTAACTGAGCAATATGTCTTCCCACCTGGTCTCTGGGAGATACAGACCAATCTTATTGTTAGTTAGAAAATACTATTTTGTTTCAAATTGTTTACAGAGAGATTTTGTTAGAAATAGTATGATGAAGTTAGTGATTTTGAAGTTAGTTACCTAAGGTATAAGTAGTTTTTATTGATCTGGCAGATAAGTTGCCCACTGAAGCCCATCTAAACTTTTTCTTCACAGAGTAGTATTTGGAGTGGATGGCAGAGAGCAGGTAGTTAAACAAAGTAGGGTTTTTTGGTAAAACATTGCATTTCAGTGTACTAGGGTCAACTCAATCAGGTAGCCCCACAGATGTGAGGCTGCTGTAGGTCCATATCCTCAGTTTCTGCTGTAGCAAAGCTGAGCAGTTGCTCCCAGTGGGCAGGTACATGAACACAAAACCCACACAGAGACCAGGCACATCAACAATGCCCTAACATGTAGATCTCTATATATATGTGTGCATTTGCACAAAAAGAAATGGATTGCTCTAGTAGCTGCTTTTAGACTACAGTGATCAGGCACTCCTTTCAGTCTGATAAGCCACAGTGGCCAGGCACACACTTCAGTCTGATAAGCCACCAGTTCATACTGAGCTGAACTGTTTATTCCCCTTAATTTCCCATTCTTGTTTCTCCCCAGTCCACTTTGAACCTTTCCTTTTCTCCCCAAAACCTTTCCTCCCACTGCATCCTTTTATGAGTGTTCTACCTCCTTTAGTCACATGGGGAAGAGGATTTGTTTGGTGGGCTATGCGCAAGGACAATAGTCTAACTGTGCTATGGTAGTCAGGTGTAGCTCATTCCCTGTATCTGATTTTCAGTGAGAAAGCTGCTAGAGTTCCTCCCCAGTCCTTTCCCAGTTTTTATCTGATTGTGTCCTGGCCTGTGCAGATGTTGATTAGCCTTTAATCAAGTAGCCTAGCACAGTCTACGAGTAAATTTAAACTGCATCAGAAGCTCATTGCTACAGAATTTTGTTTGAAATAGATAAAAGAAAGCATGTACAGTATTTTACCACTGTCTCTGTCACTTTCAATATTTAAGTGTATTTACTTAGAGTGTCAGTATCTACAGCAGCTTTTTTTCTTTTTATGGTTTAGGAGTAAAGTAGTGATATTCTTGGAACTTTTTTTTCAACTTATCAAATAATCTGATGTTCATGAAAGAGAAGAATAAAAAACTTCTTCATATGCATGAATCCTCTAGATAGAAAATTCAATTTTATACTTTATGACTATGCTATATACCAAAAATACTTTAAAATACTGTAAGAAGAAAATTACTGTGGAGTTGGTCTTGGTATTTGGTAGAGATGAATCTAATAATATTTCAAATTCTAATGTAAATTCTAGCTTTCTGCCTCTAAAATTTTACTCTTTAGAGCTTATTATTTTCTTTTCTATAAGAAACTGCTGTAAAA
Organism: Pomatostomus ruficeps; assembly: GCA_013400735.1. NCBI lineage: Eukaryota > Metazoa > Chordata > Aves > Passeriformes > Timaliidae > Pomatostomus > Pomatostomus ruficeps. Next base: position 1,550 of record VYZT01025378.1, read on the forward strand.
ATAAATCCTGAAATTATGGCTAAACATACAAACCACCAGGGAAGAAAATGGAATATTCAGGAGATGTGAGATTTGTAGAGAAAGATTACTACCGTTAGCTAAATCATTAGCTTTGTTTTAGGGGGAAAACAAAGGCAGTAGAGATGTTATTTAGTAAAGAAAAGGAAAATGGTAGAAAATGATCAGGTTTTAGTTTTTGTTACACTTCTACTATGAGTCTGTTGGTCATTCTTTGCCTTAGTTTCCCATCTGTAAAGTAGGGGTAACGGTAATTTCTTCTCCTGGCTTTTTATTTTTATGTCAGTTTAGATAGTGAGAGTTTTTAAGAGAATTTCAGGCTCAGTTCTGTAAAATCAATAGGAATTAAGAGCATAAATACTATGATGGAGACATAAGGGTCTAAACTAATTTTAAGAATCTGGGGGTTTGTGATTTTTCTTTTTCAAAACTGACTCAAGTCTTTCAGACTGAGGAACATATCTCCACGGGTGAGGAAGTTTGTTCCATTCACCATCATGTCTTGACTGCTGACAAAGGAAGGACTGCCAGGAGTTGTTAGGAGGTGATTTGTTCGAGAGGTTTAGGAAAACTATATTATAAACCTGTATATAGGCTTTTCAGGTGAAATCTAAAAGTCCTTGCAATTGCTCCCATTTTATGCAACACAGAAATATTAACTCCTTAGTCCCAATAAATTAACTGGATGTCTAGGTTCCCTTACATAGCCAGCAGTAGGTACTAAGCTTCCTCACAAAGTACCCCACAGAACCTACATGCTTAAAGTAGCCAGCTGAAATCAGTCACAAGAAATTCAGGTCAGAGACATGCCTCAACTCCTTATCTTCCCTGGAGCCTGTACTTCACTGTAAAGGCAGTATTGGGTGCCTGAGGCATTCAGAGACATCCAATTAGGGCTTATTCAGAGAGGAAAAGCAGAGCTCTGGTCACATTGCACATCTCCAGCTTTTAATTTGCAGTGTAATCCCAACCATCACCATCAATCAGAAACACATTTGGCCATGATGCTCAAGCCATGGTTTGGAACATGTATCCCTGCTGGCATTTGTGATCTCTGTGTGGGAGGGCAGACTTCTGCCATGTCCACAGTACAGCTGAATGTTCTGGATGGTCTAACAGACTGTCACATTCTTGCTTTTTTGGGTTCTTTATTTGTATTTGGTTTCACATAGCTGTAGTTCAGCCTTTCAAATGGTAATGAACTACTGTGCTTTGAGAACTCCTTAAACTGCCTTCCCCCAGGCCTGAAAGATGAAAACTGTTTATCATCATGACTAATGGAAATGTCAAACTTTTTCAGTAGAGATTGGTGAAGTACTTTTGGCTTTTGATTTCTTTAGCCACAGAAGCAGAACTTGTGTTGGACATAATGTCATTGCCAGTGGCTGATACACAGTTGTTCCTGTTCTTGCAAGACTGAAAACATTGCAGATAGAAAATTTTTCCGTCTGTGCAGAACTGAGTAAAGACCTCTCTGTCAGTCTCAAGAAATTTATCCATCAGCATAGCCAAGAAAGAAAGAAAGAAAAGAATGCAAGGACTAAAAGTCAATTAGAACAAGGACATGTTTCTCTCAACTCTCCTTCGCAGCACCTGATTTCAGTATTGTTTAGCTTTCAGCTTCATCTTGTAGCACTGTCAGCACAGTTTTCAAACCTACAAGTTCATTCTATTATTAATTCCAGAGCAGCATTATTTTACAGGAATATCTAACTCTTCTGTGCATCCTAAAACACCAGTAATAATTTCCATTTCCATCAAGGAGCACTGTATTCTGGCATGTCATGTGCAGCTATTGAATACTATCTAACAGCTGTGTTAAAAGGGAGAAATTCAGCTAGAATGTCAGAATGCAATAACTTGATTGGAATTAAATCAAAACTTTCAAAAAGAGGCATATGATCTTTTAATTATCAGTTGCTCAACCCTTGGTTTTGGATGACATTGTGGCAAACCAATGTCCACTGTTATCCCTTATAAAAGAATGTATTCAGTCCTAAAAGTGAGACATTACCTCATAGCATCTTCAATAATGTTAATTACCCTTTCATGAAAACATTTTCATGTCATAGATAGGGAAGATGCATGTTAGATACAGTTATGACAAAGTGGGTATTACCTTTTTATTAAGCAAGTATTTTCAAAAAACAAGACATTTCTCTGGAAGCCTTTAAGCTCTATTTGGGTCAAAAATATCAAACAGCAAGAAACTGTGGAAACATTCTTATTTTACATGTTCTTATTTTACCCATTCTTATTTTCCCTCTTTTGATGCTGATCTCCTTCTATGTTTACAGATGACAACTACACTTGCATGGAGTACAAGGCCAATTATTTAAATCACCATCATGAGACAGTCTCTGTATCATGTTCATAGCTGTGTTCTAAAATGTTTGATTCTTTTTTTCCAAGTATAGGTTACCAGAACCATACACAGAGCTTAGTCTGTGGCACTGATGGGTCCATATTCCTTCCCTGTATCCTTCTTGCTCTTTTTCACAGCCACATTACATGAGTGGTTCACAATCATCTCATTTTCAAATGCTCCAGAGGAAAAATACTTGGGTTTAAATGCATTAAATTCTTCCTCTTGCTATTAATGTGGTTCTTTGGGTTTTCAGTTTCCAAAATCATCCCATTTTCCTTGAAGAGTGCCCTAATAAAGATCTTTCTGGATGATGCCTCTCTTTTGTTGTATTAAAAAATTTTGTTCTTTCAGCCACTGTAATCAGTTTCTCTTTCTGTCAATACTTCACATAGAAAGGTACATATGTAAAAGTAAAAAAAAAAAATCATGGTATTAATTCCTTATCCATATGTGTCTTAACTTGAATGTACCTTGTTTTGCAAATATTCCATCTATTTTTAGAAGTAATAAAATATTGTAAGTGCTATCATATGTACATGGAATAGTTACTGTTTGTAGTTTCCTTATTTCACCTTCACCTGAGAAAAATGTGCTCTTTATGAGCACAATCATCCATGTTCCTCATTATACAATCCCAAGTTTTCAGCTAATTTCTGAAGTCAAACACTAATGTTTGTGCCTGTCATTTGTTTACAGTAATAAAGATTGCATATGTTTACACCAAACTGGAATTTATATTTAAGTTGTTCTCTCTTCACTGTCTGTATATGCACAAAATGTTCTGAGTGAGTTTAAAACTAACCCAGATGCAATTTTCCAGCCTATAGCTCAGTTACACGCCAGAAACGTGCCTGGATATTTGGAAGTGGCATATGGGAATGTTGCCAACTGTTGTTCTTTTCCACATTGTCCACAGTAAACATGTTTTAGACTTAGCTGCATTAACTGACACTTCACTTGGCTTTGCACTTGAAAAACATTTGTGTGATGATGTATTATAGATTCTTGATATAGAAAATGAATTACATACTGAAAATTGAGTCCTTTGATAAACCACTAAGGATTTTTCCTCACCAAGGACGCAGCTTGTTTCCGTGCTGTACTGCATGGAATGGGTTGCAAGCATACAAGTACCTGTAAATGTGCTATGGGTAGGAATGGAAAGCTGAGATAAGGAGCTCCCTGTTTAGAGAGTATATGGTTCTTCTTTAGTTTTGAAGAGTGAGATTGGCTACTGAGAATCTAATAGCTGACTGCAGCCATCATCTCCAAGCAGGAAGGACAATGATGGGAGAAGCAGGAGGTTTGTTTTATGTCATTTCTTCAGGCTAAGCGAACGGATTTAGCAGCAACAGGGACGCCACAACACCCAGAGTTGTAACCTGAATTCTGAGGACATCTAGTGGTGTCAGCCCACTGCAAGGACTGGGTCGTGGTGACAGCTGGTGGCTTCCCACTTGCACATCTCTATTTCAGCCGAAATTTACTGCAAAATCAAGTGCAGTAAGAACAGTTAGTTGAATACACAGAAAGAGTAGCATTCTTCAGCTCAAGTGATCCTGAATTCAACACCGACAGTCGCAAATATTGAGACATTTTGGGATTGGATCAAAAATCATTAACTTCTAAATTAATGTTGGACCTTTTCTATTTTCCTTGTTTTCAGGACTTTCAGAGCTCAAGTATGTTGACCTCTTCTTTGTATCAGTAGGGATAAAAGTATGTTTTTGTTACTAAAAGTCTGCTTTCTTAGGTTAATTAATTAATCTAGAGGTTAGAACTCTAAGATAAGACCCCAGTATCCCAAGATGCCAAAGAAATAGGCAAGATTTGTTAATGTTAAAAAATTGTAATCGTAGCACTGCTAACCATTCAAAGACCCTTGGGAAGACCTACTTGCTTCTCTGCGATTCAGGTCTTCGGCTTCCAAAGTGGGACTGTTGATGTTGCCTCACCTTTTTGAGAGAGAACAAGAATCAATTAGCTGCAATTCAAGAAGGACTTTGATCAAGTCAAGTGATATGTATTACATGCTGAGCATTGTTACTGACTGTTGCATGATGGTGTGTTTTTCAGTGAGCCCTTGATCTGATACTTCCTTCTGAGGAGAGTCAGGCATCATGAAACAGAGATTCATTTCATCAGTTCAAATTATTTTGCAGCTTGCTCTGACTACAGTAGGTCTGACTGGTAAGTACAACACTTCCTGAAACATTTGTTTTTTCCTGAAGACACTTTATTTAGAAAAGTCTGAGGCTTTGCCCAATCTATCCTGACCACCACTGGAGCCTGTACCTATTTAAATTACTGTCTTCTGAAGTTTTGTATGACAGTTTTGAAAATTACTGGAGTTCCCTTTTATTTTTATACTATTAATTTAAGGATTTTGTGGTGGCAATACATAAAGGCACGTACTCCACCCCTATGCTTGCTTTATGCCTGTCATCTTGAGAATTAGCATATGAATAGTTACACTATTTGAGATAATTACGTGGAACTTTAATGAAATAAATCTTAGGTTAAAAGGTCACATGTTGTTCATTTTAAAATGAATGTAAATTTATGGTCTGTGTTCTTGGTATAAGTTAATCACAAGTAGTCTTAACAAGAAATATTCTTAAAAGTATTTGGATTAACAGAGAATATTTGAATAATTAATGAATACATTCAGATTACCAGTACTCAAAAAACCCCATCCAGCTGATTTATTTCCTTCTTTTTATAATTGTCTGACCTATAATTTACCCCAAATATGGACAAAAAATGGAATTTTAGTTCTGTTGCAAAGTGGAAGGAGAAATTTAATCTTAAAATGATCTGAAGAAAAAATTTTAACATTTATGGGAAAGAACCCTAAAGGTCACATATTTACTTCTAATCTTTGTAGTTTAATTTGGAGATAAAATTTGAGTTTAGGTAAAAAATAAATTTTCAATTTAGAAAGATAAGCAAAATCATTCTACTAGCTATTTTAGAAGTTTGAGGTAAAATGTATTTACTTTTCTGAGAATATTTATCCTTTTCCAAGCACAGTTATTTGCCCAATTCAGTCCCTAGTTTCATGTAATTTTATTGTCTTCAAAAAAGCATTCCTTGATGGCCTGCCTTATCATTCAACAATAGCATCCAAAAGCATTACCCACCTCTAAATTAACTAGCTTGATTTTTGCACTTCCCTAGGTCAATCATACCCTGGAAAACCTCAGATAATAAGATGTCGTTCTCTAGAAAAGGAAACGTTTTCTTGTTGGTGGAAGCCTGGCTCAGATGGAGGACTTCCTAACAATTACACCCTGTTCTACAGCAAGGACAGGTAACAAGTGGTGCATATGCATTCTGTAAGTGATCAAGTGATGGTTATGACTGACAGACAATGACAACATTAATTTGTAAAGTTGTTTTCATTAATCTATTTTAACGTCAGGTAGAGAACAAGGGTCTATCTGAGGTCTATATAGTCAGTAACTTCCCTTGTTGTAAGAAAACATGACCACTGTCAGCCCCAAATCTTCAGCCTCTCCCTCCTGAGACTCATCTGACTGAAAAACCCACTTGTCTGAAGATGTGCTGGGAAAAAAAGACACTTGTGCCCATCTCCTCAGGAGGCACACAGCTTTCAGCTGAATTAGGTCTCCTCTGAGAAGTGGAGCATGAGGACACCACAGGGCAGCAGGTCTCCCACCACCCCAGCCATGGAGCTGGGCAGGAGGGGTACAGCCCAGCCCTGGGCTTTGGTTACCTCCTTGGGGACAGGGACAGGCTGAGACGAGGCTGAGCTGGGGCATCAGTCCAGGGTTGGGGCTGGCTCAGGGGGCCTGTGACTGGGAAGGGCAGGGTTGTGTGCATCTGGACACCAGCTGAACAGGGGCCCTGGGACCCAGGTGGAGCATAGAGAGGCAGGGCAGGGCCAGTGAGGGCTGGTGGGGCCCTTGGGGCTCTGCCAAGGAGCTTGTCCAGTACCATGCACACCAAAACCCCCATATGGATTACAGTAATTTTTTCCCTTTTTGGTTTTGTGGTCAATGGTTCCCAAAATGGAGTGAAGTCAGACATGGGTATCGCATCTCAAAAGTTAATATTTTGGTAAATTCTGTGACTCCCTCATCCTGTTCAGGAATAAAGTGGGTATATGTTTGGCACTTTTGCTTAACCTATGCATTTTTGTATAACTGTACTTTCTTCCTGAAAACAATTTGTCTTTGAACAGGGACAAGTAAGCAGGGAGGCTCAGATTTTTTTTAAATTTCAAGATTCAAAAACTAATTTTTTTTAAAGAAATCTGGTGAGATGCAGAATAGATAAGGTAAAGCCTCAGACATCCCTGCTTCTATTAAATATTCCAAATCATTGAGCAGGAAAGGATGAAGTCTTTAATGAAGTTACGACACTCAGCAATGATTTGAGAGCTTTTATTTTATGAAAGCTCAGGTGTTTCAGTCTTGACCAAAAAAGTTTAATGAACATTTAAATTCATACCTATCACTGCTTAGGGAGGGATAGGAGTGCTTATCTCTTTCATTGAATCTGCTGAACCCAGGCCCTGCCAAGCACTTTAGACCCGGGCCACAACTGCCTTTCTAGGCACAGTCCCCTTTCTCCCGTCTTTTCTTTGTAAACTGTGACAAAATTACCTGGGAACTAAGAAACCTTATTATTGATGGAAACCTTATTATTGCTAAGAAACCTTATATTGATCATATCCATAGAGCATAACAGTGGGACTAAAGTGCATTCTTGCACCACATCAGCTGATGCTTTGTGTTTGTGTAGTTCTTCACCCCTGGGGTGGGCTGTGAGTGCATCACCCAGGCCAGCTTTGAATACAAACCATCCCTCTCCTAATGAAGGAAAGACCCATATAAAGGCAATAAGCAATTGACTGTGAAGTAATTATTTTTTTGAGATAGGTGTGATGATGGTCATGTTAAAAAGCAGATAAATTGACATCAGGAAGGTCATGGAACAGATTGCCTTGAGTGCAACCACACAGCACATACAGGACAACCAATGGAGCAGGCCCAACTACCACGGACTGAGGAAAGGCAAGTCCTGCCTGATCACCTTCTATGACCAGCTGACGCAGTCAGGAGAGGCTGTGGCTGTAGTCTGCCTGAACTTCAGCAAAGGCTTTGATAATGTCTACTACAGCATTCTCTTGGAAAAGCTGGCACCCCACAACTTGGACAGGTGCACTCTTTGCTGGGTTAAGAACTGGCTGATGGCTGGGCCTAGGGAGTGATGGTGAAAGGAGTTACATCCAGCTGCAGCTGGTCACTGTGGTGTGCTCCAGTGCTGTGGTGCGTTCCGGGGGAACACCGAGTGTCTGTCCGCAGCTTCAGGGGCTGTCTGGGCTGCTCTAAGGCACGGGTGGACTGGCAAAGTTCCTGTAGGGGTTCACCTCATCCACCAATGGTACAGGTGAGCCGAAGAAGGAGAGACAAGGCAGAGGGGCGTTCCTGGGTGGTTTATTTGGCACTGGGTTGTGCCGGGGAAACACTGGCACACGGGGTTACAGTTACATAAATACAGACATGAGGGGGCAGGGGGAGGGTACAACATCCAATAGGGGAGGGGTGGTAGGTTTTAATTTGGGGGGCTTTGTGTAGGATTACACAATACAGAGCCCTCCAGGGGACGGAGAACTGATAACGAGGTGGGGGGAGGGTACGTAGCAGAGCCTGGCCATGAAATAGATCGAAACTGGACAGAGCACACCGCAACACTCCAGGTGTGCTCACTGTTGGGGTCAGTCCTGTGTGATATCTTTATTGATGATGTAGACAAGGGGATTGAGAGCACCCTCAGTCAGTTTGCAGATAACTCCAAACTGTGTGGGAGTGTTGATCTGCTGGAGGCCAGGAAGGCTCAGCAGAGGGATCTGCACAGGCTGGATCCATGGGCTGAGGCCGATGGCGTGAGGTTCAACAAGGCCACGTGCCAGGTCCTGCCCTTGGTCACAACAACCCCCTGCAGCTCCAGGCTGGGGACAGAGTGACTCAGCAGAAAAGGACCTGGGGGTGAACATGGTCCAGGTGGCCAAGAAGGCCAATGGCATCCAGCCTGCTTCAGCAATACTGTGTCCAGCAGGACCAAGACAGTGATTTCCCCCCTGCCCCGGGCACTGGTAAGGCCATACCTCAAAGCCTGTGTAAAGTTCTGAACTCCTCACTGCAAGAAAGACATTGAGGGGCTGGAGCGAGTCCAGAGATGGGCAACAGAGCTGAGATAGGTTCTGGAACACAAGTCCTGTGAGGAGAGGCTGAGGGAGCTCAGGGTGTTTATCCTGGAGAAAAGGAGGCTCAGGGGAGAGCTTATCGCTCCACAACTCCCTGAAAGGAGGGTGTACTCACATGTGGGTCAGTCCCTTCTCTCAGGGCATAGCAACAGATAAAGAGGAAACAGCCTCAAACTGCACCACAGCAGGTTCAGGTTGGACTGCAGGAAGAACTTCTTCACTGAAAGGGTGGGTAAGCACTGGAATGGGCTGCCCAGGGAGGTGGTGGAGTCACCATTCCTGGAGGTGTTCAAGAAATGACTGGACATGGCACTTGATGCCATGGTCTGGTTGACAAGGTGGTCAAAGCTTGACTTGACAGTCTTAGAGGTATTTTCCAACCTAAATGAGTCTCTGGTCTTGCTGAAAACAAAATAATCAATAAAAGAGCTCTATTCCATAGGGCCCACTGTGTTAATTTCCAGGGGTAATACGCAAAGAAGATACTTAGTGACTTACCTAATCAAAGTAAATATTTTTCATTTCCCTTTTACTTGCCTATAAATATTGTTAAAATTTTCTTGTTCTGTCTCTTGTTCTGTTCTTTTGTCAACATATTCCTATGTATAGAAAAGGGGCTTAAAGCACTCATCAAAACAACTACAGTAAAAATATCAATGAAGCATTTATAGCAACAACACTGGACGCATACCAAAATGTTTTGAAGAGATGGGATTATAGATATATATAATATAAAATACTTTATATATAAAATTATATGGTTTTTTTATATATGATAATATATAAACATTCCAGATTTCTCTGCTGAACCTAGTCCATTACAAGGATATTATCTGCTTTCCTTCATTTTCTAAACTTTTAACCTTTAAATCATTTTATTTCAGTGAAGAAAAGATCTATGAATGTCCAGACTACATAACATCAGGTCCCAATTCCTGCTACTTCGATAAAAACCACACTAATCCATGGACAACATATATTATCACTGTAATGGCAACAAATGAGATTGGAAGTAACAGCTCAGATCCTCAGCATGTGGATGTAACTTCCATAGGTAAAAATAAAAGAATAAAATGGAAAACAAGCTAGTTGGAGATTTATGCAGTTTTTAATCCCAGAAAAGGTAGTGTTGAAAAATTTCTTTCCTCATGATGTGAAACTTGCTATTGAAAAGTGTTTATTTACTGATTATCTAAAATATGCATCTTAAATTTATGTGAAAATTGCATTTTAATTATAAATTAACTACACACTTGATTGTATTAATATCCTGTATGAATATGTATAAATTTTAACTTCAGGTGAAAAATTTACTTCAGTTTCTAGTTGTCTGCAGTATTTTAATTAGACTCAATGCAGATTATAAAATTTTCAAATTAGGTTACGCTACCTAATATTTCAAATGTAAAAATCTTTCTGATTTGGAAAATCTTGGAAGGGTAAAAATAACTGCCTGAGCATTACACAGGCTTTTTGTAGTATTTTATATTCCTGACTCCATTTTACTTTCTGCACACCCATAATAAACCCATTTTAATTACAATGTATGTTGTTATTTTAGCTATGAAATAGCTGACATTTTTACTTTGAAGAGCAGCCTAATGAAATTATGATATGTATTTCCTTAGCCTGACAAATTCAGAGTCAAGTTTAAGATTTGCTGATACTGTTGGAAATCAATATCTAGTTAAACTTTTTAGGGGGAACGGAAGAATAAAAGGCTTCTTATTATTCTTTTACAGAAGTGCTGAATTATCTGAAATTAATGTGATGACATACAAAACCATAAAGGAGGTGTCTTTTCTGAGAGAAAATTAAATCATTAATGGCACATGTTTTGTTCATTTATACAGTTCAGCCACATGCTCCTGTGAACCTCTCTCTAGAAACAAACACATCTGCTAACATGTCATACCTTTGGGTAAAATGGTCTCCACCCCCGTTAGCTGATGCCAGCTCTAATTCACATGTATATCACTATGAGCTACGACTAAAGCCTGAGGAAAAGGAAGAGTGGGAGGTAAGGGATAAATTTATTTCTTTTATAATTGCTCTATTCAGTGAATTCTCTTATCTCATTTTATTTGGTCCTATAAAAATGTTGATTTGTGTAAGAATAGATAAATGAATGTAACCATATCTGATTAAAGCAAGAGAACTACTGGAGTGGTCTGTAGAAACCATGAAATTCAACATATTTACATAATCATGCTAACGTAATATACAACAAAACCCAGTTATCATCATCCTCTTCAACATGAGTCAACCTGCCCCTCAGAAATTTTGTTGTGGCCTACTCACACACACCATTTCCGTTGACATTCCCCACTGTTGCCATATTTCTAGTAATCAGCTACAGTATTGCTATGGCTGAGTTTTCAGGACAAAGTATCATTCTTAAAGTTATATCCACATGTCGTCAATGCTACCTAGCTTGTTGATATCTTAATGATGGAGAAAGCTATGCATTTTGAAATAGCTCTGAGGAGAAATTAGAAGGGTCTGAGAAGCACCTATAGGCACTGAGAAAAATTTTGGGGGGGGGGGGGGGTTTTAT